>JAJPUD010027476.1:0-15535 GCA_023553655.1 Myrmecobius fasciatus | reverse complement strand
ATTAGGAATTTTAATAAGTCATTCAAATGATCATGTCCATTGGATCACTGATCACATTGCTACTGACATATACTTTCAATACTCCAATATAAGAGAGAGTTTACAAATATACCATCCTAATTTTTAGGGAGTTGTGGGGACACCAAGTGGATCTCTAATAATCAGAGATGGACAGAACAAATTGTGGCATGTGATATAAACTGATATTGTTACATTCAGACATCAAGAAATATTTATTAAGCATTTATCTGATATACAGTCACTGTATAGAACTCAAGATGCAAAAAAGACAAAAATATAGTTCTCTCCCCACAAAAAGTCCCCATTCTATTCCAAACACATCAAAAATTATACATATTAGATGAATAGAGCATAAAGGGAAAATCAACTCTATAGAAAAAGTCCAGCTCAAGGTAGAGTAGAAAGGCATCAGGATTAAGCAGTCTAACTGGGATGAAAGGGGAGTGCAGCGTAGTGCAGAGGGCATTTGGGGCAAGCCAGTAAGATGGTCTAAGGCACTGCACAGATCAGCAACTGAGACTTCTCAGACTGGGCACAACAGGACAGTAACACAGTGAACCAGTTATGGAGCTTCATGTCCTCGCACAAAAGGTCAATTGCCAATTCCAGAAACCAGGCAGCAAAATATGGGGCTAGACTGGGCTCCAGCACAGTGAGCAAGCCAACAAATGCCAGAGACTCCAACATTCAAAACCAAAACTTAAAACCCCACCAAAAGTTTGGGACTGCTTACTCTGTGCTCCAGGCACAGAATTGGCAAAAAGAAAAAGAAAATGAGCAAGAAACAAAAAGCAATCTTCACCAGAGAAATCTACTAAG
Organism: Myrmecobius fasciatus; assembly: GCA_023553655.1. NCBI lineage: Eukaryota > Metazoa > Chordata > Mammalia > Dasyuromorphia > Myrmecobiidae > Myrmecobius > Myrmecobius fasciatus. The sequence goes on along the minus strand of JAJPUD010027476.1, from coordinate 14,695 downwards.
ATCTCAGCAAAGGTAAAAGCATCAACTTAGAAGAGGACAAAATGCTCTACCTGGGTAAATTCAAAGAGGAATATGAACCGGTCTCAAGCCCAAAGAATCTTCTTCCCATGGAGCAGGAGAGGGGGTGGTAAGCTCTAAAAAGGTTTAAAAATTCAAATTAAGAGAGGCAAAAGAAAAAGAAATGAGAGATATGAAAGAAAGCTTCAACATTTTGAATAGGAAGGAAAATCTTGACTAAAAGAAAAAAAGTTTTCTAAAAATACGTTGGACAAATGCAAGGGAAAAAAACAATCCACAGAAGAAAACGACACCTTAACAAGTAGATAACTTAGGCAAATGGAAAAATACAAAAACTAACTGAACAAAAAATCATATGTGAAATACTAGAATTAGGAAAATGGAAGCTTATGATTTTCTAAGATGTCAAAGAATTGGTCAAACACAATAAAAATGAAAAATTTTAGAAAATGCAACATATCTACCGCATCGCAAAATTAATCAACCCAAAAAATACATCCAGCAATGATAACCTAAGCATTGTTGGACTACTTGAAAGCAATAATTTTTTTTAAAAAGAACCTGAACAACATCTTTCAAGGAATCTTGAAAAAAAACAAAAGTACCCAGGTATCTTGTCTTAGATTTCCAAGCAAGAAATTACAGGAGAAAAAATTCAAGAGCAAAACAGTAGTGGCCTAGGACTTAGATTTCACAAAGGACTCCTTAAGTGAACTGATAATGATATAGATATAGAATGATATAGAAGCACTCCCATGCGGTAGCAGTGTCACAAAAACTTGTCTATCCAATCGAGTAGACAGATCAACAGTGCCCAAGTTTGCAGAGAAATCAAGAAAGAGAAGGTCTATGAGGATGCCTTTGGTTTTGAACAAAAGTCATCATGGCTACCTTGGGATGGAGAGTATAATTTAGTAATGTAGGACAGAACAAATTCAAAAAATTTAGAGTAGCCCAGATGAACATTTACGAAGTAACAAAATGAAATCTGGAGACTATGATCTATGACTAAAATTCCTCTCAATCAGCCCAGCACTGAAAGACTGCAATTCTCATATTAACTGTATTGGAACAATCTTCTCCCTCACTTCCAAAATGGAAAATACATTACATTTCCCTCTATTTAGTAGGGACACTATTGGCTACAGATATGGAATCATCTATATTCATCAGATGCAGTTGTGGAAACACTTTTTGCTGAATTGTTTATGAAGTGTATATGTAAAATTATTTATTTGTATAACTATGGGTATATATACATGCATCTATGAACTATGGCAAACTGCTCAATGGTGAAAGGAAAGGGATAGATATGAACATGACTAGATTATAAATATATGATAAACTGATTCCCTTTATAAAATACTCCATCTCAAAAATAATTGATGTGATGAGTTTTCATGATGTTGACTAGAAGTTTGAAGTAATAGTCATTTGGGAAACAGTAGTAAACACATAGTAATGCCACTTGAAAAAATATGACAATGCTAAAAAAAAAAAAAAAAAAAAACTTCACTAATTCACAATTCCTAGGAGCAAGGGAGTGGCACTGTCTCTCTAAAGAGTCATTTATATTGATGTTTTGGGATTCTTCACTCCCCCACTTGTCAGCAGACATTATTTATTCTTTTTCATTTTTATTCATTTTTCTACATTTTCCTCGCTATATTCCACAATGTTCAAGGGCATGCACAACATTGTTCTGAAATACAAATGGGAAAAGTAATCCAGACCTGGACTCTCACCGTGGCATATATTCTTTGAATATCTTTCAAAAATATTTCAGTTGTCTCCTTCAAAATGAGTTTTCTTCTCCTGTCTTGTTTGTCAAATTCAGTTTCTCTGGAAAATAAAAGTAACATTTGTTTTGAAGTGGGAAGAGTGATATCTTGGATTTCAAGGGGCTTGGCTTTTATCCCAATTCTTCCACAGATAAAGATGAGTGTACTCGGTATATTGCCTTCCATTTCGGAAATCACCATAATATTGACAATATCTTATTAGTTATTTTCTTGTGCATCCCCTTTAACTTGCTCATTATTTAACACTATCTGGATAATATTTCCCTTTTAATCCAAAGTGTAAGAATTAATCTCTATTCTATTATTCTGAGTTTTGGTTTATTTTTTGTTCCGACAAATTCTGAGATGCTTCTAGAATTGTCTTTTTTCCTTATGGAGATTAATCTCAATTGCAGCTGCTGTTCTTTGTGGATGATCTACAATTAATTCAGACACAAAGATTAACTTGCCCAGGCTTTTATTCATCTCAAAAGAAAAGTATTAGAAATGTTATTTGAAAAAATCTCTTTTTACTTATTAGCATAATAAATGCCTATTTGGTATTTTCACAATAAAGGAATGAATGACAAAGGGACAAAGGGTGGGGGACACACTCATTTTTTTGTTAATGCACAGGGAAACCACTATGCTATGTCCCTACAACACTCCAGTCTTCTGAAATCCCCTAAGTAGGACATGAGTTTACCTGTTCTTCCAAAGAGAAACGAAGGTGGAAATATCATAAATGTTTTTCTGCTGCATCAAATTTTGCTTTGTGGTGAGATCTTCATCCTCAACTTTTTTCTTTAGGGGAAAAAAACATTTTTAGAAAAAGAAATAATTTTTCTCTAAGGAAATGAAAATTCACATATTTGTCCTGAGATTACTCTAACGTAGGGTTCTATGATAAATCTTTTCAAGAAGATTTCTGAAGGAAAAAAACTTTCTTTTCTAGCACCCCTCATGGATGAACCTGTGAATCTGCAATACGCCCTGTGAATCTATTTCAAAAGGGTGCAGTTGCAATCAAGAAAAAGTCATCTTTGCTAAAAACAATCGGGCAAACATTCTCAGAAATATTCTAAGAAAGCCACTGCCCCCACAACATGTCAAATTTACAAACACAGAAAGAGCATCCTACAGCATTTCTTTCATTTTAATTTTATGCTCGATGAAAACAATTTTGCAAACTTTAAAGAACAAACATGATCCAAAGAAGAGATGTGAGATGAGACTCCCCACCCTCACTTCTTTCAAAGGGGGAAGATGCAATATAGTACACTATGGTTCTTACTTATTCAGTGCATTGACTGATTTTGCCAATTGTTTCCCATTTCTGTCTGTTTTCTCTTCTGTATCAGAATAAAGAGTGTGGGGAATTCTGAGGGCAAAGTGGCACGCTAGGAGAAACTTGTTCAGTTTAAAAAAAACACACCCACAAAAATTTATTTCAGTGTTATTTTCAACAGCCCAGGTGAGAGGTGACAGGAGTGTATACGAGGGAAAGTAACCTTCCTATGACTAGAGAGAAAGTAGTCAATGCAATAGAAGCAAAAGTATTAAGATCTGATAACTGATAAGATGGCATATAGATCTAAATGAGGAAATTACAAGCAGAGATCAATAGGGAGAAGGGTGACTGAGGAGAAGAGTGTTCTTAATAGAAGCAGCAAAGTTTTGTAAAGTGACAGCCTTGGGAAGAAGATAATTGAGATATGTGGAGCATTAGATAAATGTAGATTCACTGACTGATTATGTCTGGAACTCAAGAGAAATGTGGAGCTTGATCTAAAGATCTGGGTTGTCTCCTGTGGAGAGAGAATTATTCACAAAGATGTTCATGCTCTCAAGAAGCAAAAAGAATAGACAGAGATGACATGGGGCAGAATAGTAGAAGACCCTAACCTTACTGACCAGGAAATGTACAGTGACCTGTTGCAAGAGACCCTGCACAGAGCCAAGGTGGTGGAGTGACGCCAGGAAGCTGCTAGAGCTTTCCTAGTTTCCCTTGAAAACCTCATGAAGCAATCCTGTGAACAGAGTCTGACACAATGAAATCACTCTCAGCTCAAGATGGATTGGAAGGCCTTTAAGCAAGGTCAGTCTCTCTGGGGTCAAAGGGGTGTTTGACTCAGCTCAGGAGGCAGCCTGGAAATCCAGGGAGAGGGTCTTAATCACAGCTCAGCAACTGAGACCCTCAATCCTGTCTCAGTAGCAGACCAGACCAGAGAGGCAGCCTCCAGTCCCAGGGTAGCAGGCAAATTGCCAGGCTGGGAAAGCAGGCTGTTGCCCAGAGACAGCAGGTGAGCATCGAGCCAAAAGCAAGGAAGCCCCTATGTTCAAAGGCTAAGCTCAGAGCAGCACAAGAAGCTTGGAACAGCTCCCTCTTTCTCACAGGAGCAGAGCTCCATTTTAAAAGTTTCAGAGTAGGAAAAAGACACAAAGAAAGTGAGCAAGAAACTGAAAAAGAACCTTAACTATAGAAAGCTCTTCTACTGGCAGGGAATATCACAACACCAATTCAAAAGAAGATAAAATGCACACATGGCAGACATCAAAGGGTGATATGGATCGGTCTCCAGCCCAAAGAAGCTTCTCTGAAAGGCTCATAATGGATTTGAAAGGCAAATAAGAGGGCTGGAAGAATAAATGGGGAAAGAAATGAGACATATGCCAGTTCATCAAAAGCTTGAAAAGGAAAAAATAAAAATTAACTGAAGAAAACAATTCCTTAAAAAGTCAATTTGTCAAATCCCAAAAAATGAAACAAAACTCCACTCCAGAAAATAATTCCTTAAAAAAACAGTTGACTAAATGTAAAAAAAATACACAGAAGAAAACAATACCATGGAAAGTAGAATCAATCAAATGAAAAAAGAGAAAGAAGTCATTAATAACAGAGGATTGTGATGAAGGATAAGGAAGGAGACAATCTCTATGTGGAATGCACCTTCCATCGTATGAAAAAGAGGTAGAAAGGCATGGAACTTGCACAAAGATTGAGAGGAAGTGATAAAAATAATAGAGAAAAGAGTGGTGAGGTTTTGTGGTGGAAGTTTAAAAAAATTAGAGAGATCCTAAGGGGTTGTTACCATTGTGGGTGCTATTCAGTCATTTCACTCATGCCCAACTCTTTGTGAAGCCTTCTAAGAAAGAGCACTATTCCATGATGAATCTGTGCCCTAAGGTATGAATACCTAATGAACCCACAGTGGAAATGGGGCCCTGAGCAGGACCCGGACCCTTCCATCTTCCTTGCACTTCTTCCCCATCTGCCTTCTTTCTCTGTAAGGCCTGCTTACCAAGAGAACTTCCCCCAGTCCTCTCCTCCTCCGCTCACACTCTTCCCCATCAGGAGAAAACATGGAAGCTTCATGGTGAAAACCCTGTGAGGAAGTGCTTGGTGACTGCAGGTCTTTTGTATCCTGTCTATCCTGATGAGCCACTCCTGAGACTTGTCCTGTCAGGGACTCCTTGGGGAGGCTGTGCCTTTTAGTGAATGCAAGTGGGGGATGAGGACAATTAATCAATGAGTTCTAAGGCTCTGTTATTTCATAATTGGTCAGATTTCCTTTTCTGTCCAAACCTCCACTTTTCCATTTGTCTCAGATAGGGAAATGGTCCCTGGAACTTTCTAAGGGATGTGATGCATCCCATGACTGAGCCTCAGCTTACCTGTGAGCAGAGAAGCCAGCTAGACCTTGTGCACACTATCGGAGGGTGAGCCCTGTGCCCCAGGTTTCCAATCAGTGTGAGGGGTAATCTGCTCTACGAAAGGGAAACGAGACCAGGGGAGCCCTGCCCAAGATGCTTTGCTTTGTCCAGATTATCAGAGGCCACTCTTTCTCCTTACTCTCCTCCCCCAATGAAGAAATAGTTGGGAAGAATTGAGAATTCTAAGTCTACCTCTGCTCATTAATGCCCATTTTTCAGAGTTGCCTTTTGCTTGTCAGGGGAGAAGACAATGAGGCACTGTCAGAAGCCAGACGCCTGCATAGAATGTGTCTCACCTGTTGTTTATTTGCTACCCTCATCGATAAATCAATTAATCACACCCATATGGGTCTCTCAGAATCTCACTCACTACATAATGGCCATTTAGGGACAAATGTCAATCCATATCACCATTGCTCCTTGACAACAATAACTTGACAATGCAAAAGGGGGAAGAGAAGAGGGAAACCTTCCTCTCTTCAGAGTTCCTAGGAACAAACAGTAGCTTTGTGGCTCTATAGAAATCTTAATGTATGTTAAGGTGCACCCTCAAAATTGCTGGCAACCCCCAAATTGGGGATATTGTTTTTGATGCCTCTTCTACATATTCCTTACTACATCAGACAATTTCTAGGAGAAAGTGCACAGAGCAGAACCTGAACCAATCCTTGTGGAATAGAAAGGGGAATAGTAGCCATGAATTGACTTCTCTCACCATTGTACATAATTTATGGATTTTCTGGAGAAATATCACACTTTTCTCTTCCAAAAATGTTTGGAATTCCCGGGTCTCCTTCTCATAATTAGCTTCTCTGCAAAACAAACAAACAAACAAACAGGATGTGTACTTTAAACATGGAGAGTACTTTTTCCTGAAAGACTGGAATTAAGTCTACTGGCTTTCATTCAATGAAGGCTATATAATATTGACAACTTCGTATCAGTGAATCCTTGTGAGTCTACTTCACCATTTGGTCCATTCCTCGCTCTCTGTATAACATTTCTCTTTTAATTCAAAGGACAGCGATCTTTCCTGAGTGGTTACTAAATTCATGCATGCTTTTTTATTCTGCTTGCATTTTCTGGTTGTTTCTACAACTTTCCTTTTCCTTGTGCTGATCAGTTTCAATTCTTTGCTCATCTAGAAGTTTTTCAATTTCAGCATGTCACATGTTTCCATCTTCTTCTGGTTTCTGGAGAAACCAAAGAATACTGCTAGAATTATCATTTGAGCTAAATTCCCTTTGATTCCCTTGCATAATGCACACCCATTTGGTACACTACCAATAAAAGAATGACAGGAGACAGAAGAGCAATACACCTATTTTTTTTTAACTCAAACATGATACTGTCATATTGTTTCCTAAAAGAGCATAATATTCTGAAAGCAGAGCCCATGAGTTTACCTCATTCTCCAGAGAGCAAATACAATCAAATGGTCATAAAAAACCTTTTCTTCATCATTTATATTTTTCATTTCACTGTTTTCCTGTAGAAAAGAAATATATTTAGGGAGAGAGGAATAAAAAGTCAAATTTTTGAAATGAGAATATTTTTTCTTCTTGTTCTGATGATTTTTTTTTAATAAGGAAAGATGTCTGAAGGAGATTAGACTCATTTTCTCCAAGGCAGAGCATAAACTATCTGTTTATTTACAATGTACATGAATTTGTATATTACATATTTATGTACTGTGTGAGCATGAATCTTCCTGTTCTTGTAAATTGGCCAGTGATGAAAGTTTTGGTATGAACCTGAGAATGGCTAGTTTCTGAATCATACTATGTCAATAAAATTTATAAATCACTTCCTCCCAAAATAATGGATGTGATAAATTTCCTAATGATTGCTAGTGTTCTCCAAATTTTTGAAGCTAAAAAGAATATGTTTTAAGTAAAATTCATTTTAGAAACAATACTATATACACACACACTCTTCTACACACTTTCTATTGAATTGAATATTATTCAATTGCATTGAGATATTGAATACAATATTGAAAGGAATAAGATGGAAAAGAATCCTGGCCTGATTCAAAAGTCTTACAAACAGGGAGTGGCTCCTTCCAAAAGTAGCATCATTAACTAATTTGGGGACATTGTGTATTTATGCTTTTCTTTCATCCTCCTCAATACACAGCATAATTTTCATGATCTTGCAGATAAGACAGCTTCTGAATAAATGCTTGGGGAACTCTATTGGGAAAAAATGCTCATGAATTCAACTCTCACCATAGCTCTTATCTCTTTAACTTCACTGTAGAACTTCTGTACTCTGTCCTGACAGGCTGTTCTTATTGCCAGTTTCTGTTTTATTAGATCAGTGACACTGGAAAATAAAGGAAAAAAAAACATCTATGCCTTTTAAGTGAAGAGGCATGCTGACTTGTGTATGAATAATTAGGGTTTTTTTTTTGCTAATTTTTGCACTGAGATAGCTGAATGAACTAAGTATATTTGATTCTATTCATTAAAATCTACATAATATTAACATACTAGTTATTCTCTTATGTGTCCCTCCTATCTCTGTCCTTTCGTCACTTCTCTGTATAACAGTATTCTTAATTCAAAGCATTTCTTTCTCTTGTGTATGGCTAGTAAATTAATGGACACTTTTATTCTGGCTCGGTTGCTTTCAGCTCACAATAATCATGGAGTTTTGCAGGAATTTTCTTTTTCCATATTCTAATCATTTTTTTTATTCCTGAAATTATACTTTAATGTTGATTATCTAAAATTTCTTCAGACAGTATCAACTTGTCAGACCTTTTAGAATTCCCAGCTTTTTGGAGAAAAAAAATAAAGTTAGATATGTTAGCTGAAAACCACCTCTCTTTACCCATTTACATGATAGACCCCATTTGGTATATTCTTAATAAAGTGATGATAGGGAAAGAGGTGGGATACATGCTTATGTTTTTTTTAATTTTACCAGGATTTTGCCACATTATTTTCCTGAGCTTCTACCATGCTTAAACTAAACCCTCACAAGCAGTCCCTGAATTTACCTAGTTTTGAAGATAGATGTCATAGTTGTAATATCATAACTAATATTTAGTTTTTTACTGGTATTTTCCGTTTTTGTGCTTTCCATGTCAGTGTGGTTGGGCTCTGTAAAATTAGCTTCGGTATATTCCTGTGCAAAAAAAAATTAGAAAAAGAAAAAGTATAGGTCTTTCAATATCAAAATTAAATTTTGGGGAAAATCTATTATAAGCTGAGCCTATTCTGAACTTATATTCTGATGAATTTCTTTTTGATCAAAATAATTTCTCAAGGAGGCAATATCTTTTCTTCAACACTTCTTCCACTGCAAAACATGTGGAAATGAATCAACTAACTCTCAAAGCAAGTCCCAGGAAGAACGTGTCATCAGTTCCTAAGCATTCTTTTCTCCCAACTTTGTAAAGGCTAAACAGTCTAAGACAGACGCAGGAATCAGTTACCAACATACAAAGACACAAAGGAAATCCTATTGAAAGTATCTTCAGGAATTCTCCTTCAAACTCTTCAGCTCAATGCAAATAATTTTGTATATTTAGAGAGCAAGCATAAACCTAGAAGGACATACAAGAAGAATTGCCCTCCAATATTGCCTAAATGTTGATATGTTTTATTCAGGATATTGACTTGTTTTGTTTATGTTTCTTTTCTTCTTCTCAATTATTGTTTAAAAATATTTCTTGTAAAGTGTGTGGATATCACCTGGGCGGGGCATTAAGAGAATGTGTGGTGATTTTGACAAACAAAAGCTTATACTACTTTTTCCTTTATCTAAAATAAGTGATTTCAGTAGTCTAGGGAAGAAGCTAAATCACCTCAAAGCAGGTGAAATACTCTCTAACTTGGGTAAAGAGAAAGGAACAAATGCTAAAAATAATCAAGAGGTAGAAGTGAGAAGATCTGAAAACCTACCTCATGATAAATAGATATGTGCAGGAGAGTGACGGGTCAGATCATCATTCTTCATGCAAAGAGCTGGGCAAAAGGGAATGTTCTCAATGGGAACTGAGCAAAGAGGAGTGGAACCCTAAATTGTGGATAAGTCTCTGTGGAAGTGTTGAGGATGAGATGGATGTTGATTGACTCTGAAATTCATGAGAAACACATTTCTTAGATCTGGATGATTTGGGAGTTTTCTGTAGAGACAGAATTATTCACACAAAGAGAGCTGATGAGATCAGCAGACAAGAGTCTGACCTTACTTTGCCAGAAGGCTGGAAGACACCCAATCCTATTGAGTGGAGATGGACCATAATCCCAGGAAGAGAAATGAGAAGAGCACAACTAGATAGGCAAGGGGCCAGGAAGAGGTCAGTAGCATGAAAGGCAGGGGAGGAGAGAAATGGTACCTGGAAAGGAATTCCAGCTTTGTCCAAAGTGGTAGAGTATACGGGGATATATAATTTGCAGATGGGGAAAGCCATAAGATTCAACAATAGGAAGATTAAGGATTTTCATGGAAATTTATTTTCTTTAAAAAACAGGATTTCAAAGGGCCCTCTATTACTTCATGGCCAACTATATCATAAAAATGATATCAAAATTCTTTGGTAATAGTTACACTCAGGAAAGAAAAAGACAGACCAAGAAGCCTCCAAGTATCTAGATATTAGAACCAAGAAAAGAACAAATCCTAAAAAAGTGACAGCGTGGAAAGGGGCCAGGTGACATAAATCTTTATGCCAAAGGCAGAATGGGACACTCGACTGAGGAGCCTCTGGATTTTATTGAATATGGGGAACTATGATCAGACCAGTGATTATAAAAGAACATTAGGGCAGGTAATGGTAAAAGAAATGGGAGTGGAAGGTGACTGGAAGAATGGAAAGGCTATTACAAACATCTGGGGATGAGGAGAAGAGAGACGACATCCATTGATGAGTGTGGATCAAGAATAGGGAAGAGAAAAGGGAAATGCTGTATAGGGAGAAACAACAAGGCTTGACAAGAAAAAAAATGTGTATATGGGTGAGGATTCACTGAAGTCTTCAGAAATGATATAATTATCAAACAAGATACTATGGAGGGAGAAGTTAAGAAGAAAAAAGACAGTTTTCAGGGACACACACACATTGACTGGCACTCTGTGCAAGGTGGGGAGCCTTTCCCACAGAAAGAAATTCAGATGGACTGAAAAAAAAAAACAAATTGGAGCAGCTCTAAGAGGGAGCACGGTCATGAAAACTTAAGTGGAAAATGTCTACAAGAAAATAAGATAATTATCAATGCTGTCAATATTTGCAGAGAGATCAAGCAAGATGAGAACTGAGAGAAAGCCTTTAAGTGTAGAACTGAAGAAATTGGAGGACAAACTACAGGATAAATCAGATGTGAAGAATGCAGAGCAGCACAGTTAAAGATGTGTGAACTCATGCAGACTGAGGTAAGGTATGTACAACCAAAATTAAAGTAAAAGAACCAAAGCACTCCAAGTTTGGCATGCTCTAATCTACTGAAATGAAAACCCTAGCCTTAGCCTAGAAAACAGGAAAGCACATGTGAATCCCTCCACTTAGGAGAGAGGATGTAGGCTACAGACTGAAAACGCTAAGTACTCTTGTCAGATGCAATTCTATTGACAGGTTGTACTGAACAGATTGTCCATGAAGTATAGAGATAGATACACTTGTGTAGACGTGTGTGTGTGTGTCTGTGTGTATGTGTGTGTTTGTGTGTGTGTAGATATAGATTCTGTGTGTATGTGTAAGTTTGTGTGTGTGTAGATATAGATATAGATAGATATGTCTCTTTGCACTGCATGGAAAACTTCAGTGGTCAAAGTTTGTATGCATCTGAGAAGTGCTAACTTATACATACGTAATATTATCAATAAACACTACCTTTTCCCCCATACAAATTGATAATGCTTTTGACACCATGTTTACTAAGGTTTCAAAACATGACACTAGGAACAGAGATTGGTTACAATGGGGAATGTATATTGGTATGGCTAGTTGAAAAGAATTCTATTACAAGGGTTTGAAACGAATTTTTCTCTTTAGAATTCATAGGAATAGGGGTTAGTCACTGTCCTGCGGCAGAAACATCTGCAAGCCCAAGTTGGGGTCATTGCTTTTATCTCCTTTCTTTTTGGTCCTCACAACCAGCACAAACATTTCAAGAGAGTGCATACAACAAATCCTTGTAGAATTGAAATGGGAAAGGTGTGCATGAATTGGATATTCTCACCACAGCACAGATCTCTTTGATGTCATTCAGAAATCTCTCAGTTTTTTCTTGTAAAATTGCTGTTTTGGTCAGTTCTTGTTTTTTAAAGGCCGTTTCTCTGGAATAACAAAACCAGAACAATGAGTATTTTCAGTGGGCTAAATAATAACTTGGGTATGAAAAGTCTTGGCTTCTGACTAACTTTTGTCACTAACACAGACAAATCAATCAGGTATATTGGATTCCATTCACTGACATCAATATAATATTGCCCAACTTCTTATCAGTCATTCATTTGTGTGTTCACTTTAACAGTTTGTCCATCACTGTCTGTGTGACAGTTCTCTTTTAATTCTAAATATAAATATCCAATTGTGGGAGAATCCCCGATTAATGGATACTCTTTAATTCTGGATTGATCTTTTGTGTGCTCACAATAATTCACAAAAGGATTTCCAGAATTTTTATTTTCTTCATGACAGTTGGTATCAATTCCTGGTATTATTTTAGGTTGGTAATCTAGAATTTCCTCAAACAGTCAATTTGTCTCGAGTTTTGAAAGGACACAATAACATCACTAGAATATTCTCTGCATACAATCTGTTTGCATAGACATTCAATTTAGTATATTCCCAGTTAAGGGTTGAAAGCAATATAGGGATTGTACATTCTAATTTTTATAACTTCACCAGGATATTTTTCCATTTTGTCTCCCAAAGAAATTCTACCATTGTGAAATCCCACTAGCAGGACATAAGTGTACCCAATTTTCCACAGGGGTGCCAAAATCAAAGAATTTTGATTGATGTTTTCATTTTTGGTGACATTTGTCTCCTCATCAACGTTTGACTCTTCTGTTGTAAAGTTTACTTCCTGAAAGGGGAAAAAGATTTTTAGAAAGAACAAAAGAAACCATATTTCAAAAAGCAATGCCCACATTATGACTTCAGATTTCTATGAATTTATGGACTGATGATGATATGTTTCAGGCAGAAAAAATTTCTGTAGCAGATAGATAATGATTTCCTCAAAAGCCCCTCTCCAATGTTATACTTCTTTTTAGGGGGTGGGCAACTAGGTGGTGCAGTAGATAAGAGGACTAACCCTGAAGTCAGGAGGATCTCAATTCAAATCTGCTTTCCCACACTTTACATTTATTAATTGGATGACCTTGTGCAAGTCACTTAACGCCAACTACCTTAGCAAAAAAAAAATGAAAAATGAAATATGGACTTTGAATCAACTTCTAAAAATTCAATCGAACAAAAAGGAGGCATCAGCTTTAAATTTTGGGGGTTACCAACTTTTTAGACAGTAAGCACCTTTGGAAACACATAGAAGAGCTTGGCCAAAATAATACAAATAAAGAAGCAGAGAAAGGAAGTCCTACCCACTTCCTCTGCAGGAATTTTTCTTTAGTCTCTACAATTCATTGTAAATCATTGTTCACATATTAAAGAGGAAGCAAGACATAAGAAAAGGGATGCAAGAAAAGACTCACTCTACTCTGCCCTTTGAAAGGTGCAAAGATACAAAGAGGTTCAAAATTGGTTACTACTTTCTTTTTTTTTTTTTCCCAGAAACAATCACGGTTAAGTGAGCGGTTTAGAGTCCCCAAACTAGTGCTTATCTAAGGCTGGAATTGAAATGTGGTTCTCCTGATGCCAAGGCCAATGCTCTATCCGCCATGCCATTTAACTTCGTGAATACTAATGATTTGCAAATGTTTTCAATGCATTAACTGGTTTTGCTAGTTGGGCTTCTTGTTTTTTATTCTCTTCTATTGCTGTAAAACATGGTTTCTTGTGATGTATATAAAGATCTCCAAAGTAGGATACTAGTACTAACTCAAGGACTTTAAAACTAAATGCTCTATTGATAAAATTTTAATTTATTTGAAAAGTCCATCTTAATTTAAAAGTCTAGGCAAACAACGATGCGGCATGCACATCACAGACACAATCCATTAAAGCAGTGTGGCTATGAATAGAAAGGAACAAATGCCGGAGATGTTACAGAAGTACAAGTGATAAGGTTTGATAGCTGATATATATGATGGTATACAGCAGTGATGAAAGATAGACACCTAGGAGTGAAAGACAACATTGAAAGAAGGGGTCTGATTTGTCATGACAAATCCCCTGGGGATTATTTGATCATAATTACAAAACACTTTTCACACAAATTAAATTACATCTATACAAATGGAAAAATATCAATTGCTTATGGATAGGCCCAGTTAATATAATAAAAATGACAATTCTCCCCAAATTAATCTCCTGATTAGTATAGAGTGGTATATAAATAACACTCCCAAAAATTATTTTATACAGATCAAAAAAATAATAACAAAATTCAACTGAATTCCAAAAAAGATTCAAGAATAAGAAGGGACTTTATGAAGAAAAAATGCAATGGAAGATAATGGAGATATAGAGACTTAAAACCATTTTTATTAACCAGTGGTCACCAAAAACATTTGGTACTGGCTAAGAAACAAGTGTATTAGATCAGTGGAATAGATGAGGTGCACAAGACACAATCAATGAATGTAGAAATCTAGTGTTTGAGAAAACCAAAGACTCTAGCTCGTGGGATTGGAATTCATTTCTGAAAAACTTTGCTGGGGAAATTGAAAAATAGCATTGCAGAATATAGGCACTGACCACCATCTCACAACCAACACCAAGATAAAGTCAAAATGGGTTCATGACTTAGACATAAAGCATGTTAGTTCAAGAAAATTAGGAGAACAAGGAGGAGTCATCCACCTGTGAGATCTTTGGAGAAAGGAGGAATTTATGACCAAAGAAGAACTGGGCAACATTATGACATGCAAAATGAATAATTTTGATGACATGAAATTAAAAAGTTTTGCACAAACAAAACCAAAGCAACCAAGATTAAAAGGGGAGTAGAAAAGTAAACTTTTTTATAGCCAGTGATTCTGATAAAAAAAAGAGTTAAATTTATAAGAATGCAAGTCTTTCTTCAAACAAATGGTCAAAATTT
>JAJPUD010027474.1:0-15535 GCA_023553655.1 Myrmecobius fasciatus | reverse complement strand
TCTAGTGTTTTTAATAGAATTGCATATTGGATTTTATCAAATGCTTTTTTCTGCAATGATTGAGATAATAACATGGTTTTTGTTGGTTTGGTTATTGGTATAATCAATTATGTTAATAGTTTTTTCTAATATTGAATTGGCCCTGCATTCCTAATATAAATCCTACTTGTTCATGGTGTATTATCCTGGGGATGACTTTCTTTAACCTTTTTGATATTTTATTTAAGATTTTTACATTTATATTCATTACAGGAATTGGTCTATGATTTTCTTTCTCTGTTTTCATCTTACCTGGTTCAGTTATCAGTACCATGTCTGTGTCATAAAAGGAATTTGGTAGAAGTCCTTCTTCCTTATTTTTCAAATAGTTTGGATAGTATTGAATTTAATTGTTCTTCAAATATTTGGCAGAATTCATTTTTGAAACTAACAACTTGATTTTCCTCCTTCCTTTTTGTAATCAAATTTACTAAAGGTTTAACTATTTTTTCATAAAACCAACTCATTTTTAAAATAAATTCAATAGTTTTATTTTTCCTTTCAATTCCATTAATCTCCCCTTTTATTTTCAGAATTTTAAGTTTGGAATTTGATTGAGAAATTTTAATTTGTTTTTTTCTAGATCTTTTAGTTGTAAGCCCAATTTATTGATTTTCTCTTTCTCTATTTTATGTAAGTATGCATTGAGAAATATAAAATTTCCCCTTATTATCACTTTGGCTGCATCCCACAAATTCTAGCATGTTGTCTCATTATTGTAATTCTCTTGGATGAAATTATTGATTGTGTTTATGATGTGTTCTTCACCCATTTATTCTTTAGGATTAAATTATTTAGTTTCTGATTTATTTTTGGTCTATTTTCCCCAGGTCTTTTATTGAATGTAATGATTATTGCATTGTGGTCTGAAAAAAAATGCATTTAGTATTTTTGCCTTTATGAATTTGATATTGAGGTCTTTATGCCCTAATACATACATACATACATTGATATATGTATGTATGTATTAGGGCATATAAAGGGCATATTAGGGCATATATATATATATATGTATATATATATATATGGTCAATTTTTATGTAGGTTCCATGAACTGTCTAGAAAAAAGTGTACTTTATAGAGTTCACCAAATATCTATCATACCTAATGATTTAGTATTCTGTTTTCATCTTTAACTTCTTTCTAATATATTTTGTGGTTTGATTTATCGAATTCCGAGAGAGCAAGATTGAGATTCCCCCACTATTTAAGTTTTGTTATTTATTTTGTTTTATACCGATCTTAACTTCTTGTTTAGGAATTTAGATGCTATACTACTTAGTGCATATATGTTTAGTATTGATATTTCTTCATTATCTATGGCACTATTTAGCAATATATAGTTTCCTTGCTTACCTCTTTTAATTAGATCAATTTTTGTTTTTGCTTCATCTGAGATCAGAATGACTGCCCCAGCTTTTTTTACTTTGTCTGAAGCATAATGGATTCTGCCAAAGCCTTTTACATTTACTCTGAAAGTATTTCTCTGCTTTAAATGTGTTTCTTGTAAAAAACATATTGTAGGGTCCTGGCTGTTAATCCAGTCTGCTATCTGCTTCCAGTTTATGGGAGAGTTCAAACCATTGACATTCACAGTTAAAATATTTAATTCTGTATTTTGTGCCATCTTATTTACTCCAAATTCTGCTTTTCTCTTTCATTTTCCCCTTTTCCTCCTCCCCAGTATTTTACTTGTGAGCTCCATTTGCCTCAAGGAGCTCTCCTCCTTTATAACCCCTCCCCTTTTTCTCTTATCTTTCCCCTACTATTTCTCTTTTTCCCTCTATTAGCCTACCCCTTTCTTTTTCCCTTTCCCCTGCAATTTCCGTATAAGGTAAAAGAAGTTTCTCTATGAAACCAAATATGTCCAACATTCTCCCTATGAGACAAATCTGTTGAGAGTAAGATTCACATAATTTTTATCACCGTCCCTTCTTTTCTTCCATTATAAGAGGTTTTCTTTGCCTCTTTGTGAGATGTAATTTCCCTTATTTTACTTCCAGTTTACCCTTTTTCTGGTATAATCACCTTTCCTCTCCTAGTTTTTTTTTTGTTTTTTTACATATTTTAACAGTAAAATCAAATTATACATGCACTCTCTGTGTATACCCATATCAGAGATATAATTCTCAAGGTTTTTTTGTTTTGTTTTGTTTTTACTTTTTTATGCTTTTCTTGAGTTCTGTATTTGTAGTGAAAATTTTTGTTCACCTCTAGTATTTTCATTAAAAATAAATGTAATTCAAGAAAATGCTCAGCTTATTAGCATAGTTTCTTCTTGGCTGCATTTCAAGTTCCTTTGGCTTATGGAATATTCAGTTCCAGTCTCTTTGTTCCTTTAATGTGGAAGTTGCTAGGTCCTGGGTAATCTTTATTGTGGCTCCACAGTATTTGAATTGTTTATTTCTGGATGCTTGTAATATTTTCCCTTAGTTCTGAAATTTGGCCATGATTTCTTGAAATTTTCATTTTGGGGTCTCTTTCAGGAAGCGATCAGTGAATTCTTTCAATGGCTATTTTCGCTTCTGATTCCTTTAAGACAATGTCTGAGTTATTTTTTTGTCATTATTTTCAGAAAATTCAGTAATCCTTAGATTCTCTCTCCTGGAACTATTATGCAGATCAGTTGTTTTCCCAAGTAAATATTTTTTTCTATTTTTTTTCTTTTCTTTTTTTTTTTTGGTTTTGCTTGACTTATTCTTGATATCTCACTGAATCATTCATTTCTATTTGTTCAGTTCTAACTTTTAATTTAATTATTTTCTTCATTGACATTTTTAAATTTGTATTTCCAAATTGAATATTTAGATGAGTTGTTTTGTTTTGTGAATTTTTTTTTCCATTTCACTAATTCTGTTTTTAGGGGGTCATTTTCTTATTTCCTTTTTTATCTTCCAATAGTGAAACATATTTTGTAAAATATTATATGCTTTTTCCATTTTACATCTATTTTGTAAGGAGTTTTTTTCAGATAATTTCTGAGTTTCCTTTTCCAAACCCTTTTTTAAAGTTCTCATTTCTTTTCCCCATTCTTCTTCTAGCTCTCTTTTGAGATCATTTTTAATTTCTTTCAAGAGAGCCTTGTGTGATGGAAGCAATTTTTATCACCCTTTGAGGCTTCATCTGGAGATGATCTGCTTTTAGTGAACTAAATCTATTTGAAATCTAATAAAAATCTAAAATCTAAAATAAAAATTTAAAAAAAAAATCTAAAAAAAATTATAAAAACTAATTATGATCAGAGATCTTCCTTCCTTCCTTCTTTGCTTCCTTCCTTCCTTCCCTCCTTCCCTTTTATGCTCATTTAAAAAAAAAGGTCTGCTTTTAGGACAAGAAAGATTGTCCAAGATTCCCCTACAAGTGGCAGCAGCTGTGCTGGGTGAGTGCTGACTAACTTTTTGTCCTGGGGGTGGGGTAGCCATGTCCCATGAAATTTTGGCATTTTGGGGTTCACAATTTGCCTCTTTTGTTTGTGTTGGATGTTTTATAACTTCTCCACTGATCTATTAGCTTGCAACCAGGGCAGAGTAACTAGCTGCTGTAAATTCTCTGTGTGCACCACCGCAGGTCTGCACTTCCTGCACTCATGTCTGTACTCGGCCTGCTTGGACTTGGCCTGCCTCCCTCCATGCTCGATTGAAAGAGACCTTTTCTGGAGAAATTTGAAATTATCTTCTGCTGGGAATTTGTTACACTCCCAATAATCATGGGTCCTGCCAGTCCAGAACAAATTCAGAGGCAGTATTTGCTAGTAAGTGTGAGGGTCATGGGAAGAGCTCTAAAAAAGTTGTGTGTCCTTCCCACCATCTTGGCTCCACCCTTCTGATGTCAATCTTAAAACATGGTATACATTTCCATTTAAAAAACATAAATGATTTGTCCATGCTGAGTTCCGTGAAACTGGTCTTTGATATTGACTCTTTTATGTGCTAAATTTTATATTAAGTTTGGATGGGGATGGTTGACAAGAAGCCTTGAAAATCTACAATTTTGTTGAATGCCCCCTTTTTTCATTCAATATTATGATTAGTTTTCCTGAACATATTTTGGCCATAGGTCTAATTCTTTTGATTGCCTCTATATATTTATTTTCCCATGGCCTGTGGTCTTTTATTGCATCTTCAGATTAATTTTGTACTATACTAATGGTAACTCCAGCATATTTAAATTGTTTTTTTTCTTGTTTCTTACAAAATTTTCTCTTTGATCTGGGAGTTTGAAATTGGGCAATAATGTTCCTATATGTTTTCAAGAAAGGATTTCTTGAGCTAGTGAGTGTTTTTTTTCCCTATTCCCTCTTTCCCCTTGTGTTCTATGAGTTCAGGACAATTTTCTTTGATGATTTCTGACATTGTTATGTCAAGATTCTTTATTTTTTCATCAGAGTTTTCTGGTAGTCAATTTTTGTATTTTTTTTCATTTTGATCTATTCTCCAAGGGTGGTGTTTTTCTTATGTTTCACATGCTGCTGTTTTTTCATCCTTTATATTTTGGGAGGGGTTATTTCTTGTTCTCATAGCTTTGCTGACTTCCTTTTCTCTAATTAAGAATTTTAAAGAATTATTTTCTTCTTTAAGTTTCTGTATGTTCTTTTCTAATTGTTTAACATTTTTGTTCATAATCTTGCTTTTCTTAAGTGGTCCTTATTCTTTTTTGTTTGTTTGTTTTTCCTCCATCTCACTTGATTCTTAAACTCTTTTTTATTTTTCATTTGTTTTTACTTTATTTATTTACTTTATTGAAGAGATTGTGTCTTTAGCTTCACTTCAAGTTTCCTCTCTGCCCTGGAACTCCAAAACAAAAGCTACTCTCTCTATCATATGCCCATAGCCAGAAGCCTCTCTGACCCATTGCTTCTGCACTCACTAGGTGCACTGCTTCCTACTCACCCAGACCTTTGTCTCAGCAGCATAACTAGGCCTGGCATTCCTAATCAGCAGAGATTCCTATAGTTTTCCAATACTCACACTCTTTCCCATGTTGTCCAAGAGGTGAAAGTTTCTGTGGTTTGGGTTGAGGTTCTCTCCAACTCCAGTTACCCCCAGGATTCTCCATTTGCTGTTTCTGGAGAGCTAACCTGCAGGTGATTGTAGTTCACCCTAGCTAAACCCAGTGATGTGATCTTTCTTCTAATCTTCTAGCATTGCCCAGTAGGACAAACTATTCTGCTCCAATCCTTCTTTGTATTTCGCCATTTTGTTTTTGCACCCGAGTCACAAATTTATTCTGTTTGTGGGGAAGACTGGAGAGCTTGAAATTTTCTTATCTACTCTGCTATCTTTTTAGAATCCTCTACATTTAGCCCCTCTTGCCTATAATGTCTTCATCTAGAAAATAAAGTCTTAAGACTACATTTTGAATGTATTTGCTTTGTGCACCTGGTACCTTCCACAATGTTCTATATGCAATCAGATTTTACTGTTATATGCTGTAAGTGTCAGAGTAGCTTCAGTTAGTTAATAAGAATTATTCCTAAATAATTCATAACAGATTAAAATAAACACAAAAGTAGCATCTGAAAGAAGTACAAATAAATGTTAGAAGGCTCCTCGTATTTATTAGATCCCATTACATTCAAGTCAAAGTGTTTTAGCATCTCTTCCTTGTTAAAACCTCTACAAAGATTATCCCTTTTAATTATATTAAATTTCTGAGAGCGAATTTGAATGTAGTCCTTTCTTTCCATTTTGCTCCTAGATCCTCTGCTTTGTCATTAAGAAATTTCCCTTTACCTTAGTTTCTTTTCCTTTATTCTAGCCATCTTTAGCTGAAACTGGATCTTCAAGTTCTGTCTAGCTTTAATGTTTCCTTTTCTTTTTTAAAAAAAATATTTTCCAAATATGTGCAAAATAACTTTCAACATTTACCATTGCAAAACTTGGAGTTCCAAATTTTTCTCCCTCCTTTCCCCCATCTTCCTCCCCTAGACAGCAACTAATCCAATATAAGTTAAACATGCAATTCTTCTAAATATATTTTCACATTTATCATGCTGCACAAGAAAAAATCAGATCAAAAAGGGAAAAATGAAAAAGAACAAAAAGCAAGGTGACAGCAACGAAAAAGGTGAAACTACTATTTTGGAATCCACATTCAGTACACATAGTCCTTTTCTCTGGATACAAATGGCTATCTCCATCACAAGTCTATTAAAATTGGAATGATTCCTTTTCTCATCCCTTGACAGATTGGACCGAGAAAAGTAGCTGCTGTATTCCTTATTCTTTACTGCCATATCCAGATCCTCACATCCATTCTATATCCTATATCCAAAATTCAACAACTTCTTTTATTTAGTCATTTTCAGTCATGTTTTTTATTACTTCCTTTCTTTACCCTTCCCTTAGAAAGCTGAAGATTAAGCAGAAATCAGAATGACAGGAAATGGAAGGTGATCCTGCATAAACAGATGATGGAAGTCATGTTCTCACCTACATTCCTCCTCCCTCAAGGGACAAGAACAGGAGAATGGAAGCCCTGAGGGCATAGAGAAGATTTTTCTTCCTTGCCCTGGAGCCTTTCTATACCCTTTGCTCTCCTCCCCTAGAAGGACATTAGACTTATAGTGAAAGTTAGCCTCAATTTTCTAGAAAAAAAAAAAAAAAACTTGTTATTCTTACTACTATAAAATAGTATACATAATTATGACAGGGAAAATAACCTACATAAATTTATACGTTTCTGTTGCTGGTAGAAGATAACAAAAAACAAAACAGAAATCTCTTATTTTCCTACAATGAGACTGATTTTAGTCAAGCAAATAACTCATGATGGAGACTAAAAAAATTGGGAAAGTACAAAAATAAGCACATTCAAACTATTGGGAGGAAAGAAAAGAATGGAGAAGTAGAGAAAAATGAGAAAGGAAGTAGATTTCTAGTTATACACCCAAGTATTGATTTACTCTGTAACATTCCTTCCTCTTTCTATTTGGGAAATCAAGAAAATCTCATTTACATTGTTATTTGAAAGTATTTTGAATATATGTGAATTTAAGAGGTAAAATTCAAAAATTGTTGGAACAGCTAGTATATCAGTACACATTTCAAAAGACTTGATGACCTATTTTTCAAGTTGCTTTACCTCCAGGTTTCAAAATAAGTCATCAACACTTCTACACAATATCTTTATTTGTTTAACTTATTTGGTAATTTAATTGGAATGAGGAAATCATAGCATGGAAGCTCCCTCCTCACTTAGAAGTAGGGGTTGATTCTCTCTCTGTCCCTCTTTATCTCTGTCTCTGTCTACTTCTCTCTGTCTCTATTTCTCTCTCTGACTGCCTGTCTCTGTCTATCTCTGTCTCTCTGACTCTCTGATTCTCTCTGTGTCTCTAGCTCTTTCTCTCTGTCACTGTGTGTGACTGACTTTCTCTGTCTGTTGGTCTGTCTGACTTTCCATATTTTTTACACTAGGAAGTCACCCAAGGGGTTAAGAATTTGACTTGCCCACTGACATACAGCTAATTTGAATCATAAACTTTACCTCTGTTTTTTTTCTAAAATTAAGGTCATCTACACTGTTGCCTCTCATTTTTATACTGCTTTCTAATCTTCTTTCATATAAATCATGTTATTTGATCCATAAAAGAACTACATCAGAAAATCATCTTCTTTTGTAGGTTTGAGAAACTGAAACTCAACAAAGTTGTCAGTTGATCAAAATCACATACTATTTGTAAGAACTGGGACAAGAATTCACCTCTTGTTATTTTTCATCTAAAAATCATCTATTATTTTGGCCTTCAAAGATTGTATTAGAGTTTCTTATTTGTATATACAATTTATACTTCTATATTCAGTAATACCTTGGCACTCATCTGCTTCAAAATTCTGTGAATTCAGTATTTGATGCATTTTAACAAGGAAAAAATACTTTAACACTTGACTCTTATTAAACACTTATTGCACTTAATTGTTATCTTAGTTGAGCATTAGGAATGTGGAGTTGACCAGGTGTACTGCCCTGAGGGAACAGCTACTATTGTTCTTGACTGTGGGGAGTTCCTCACCAGAGAAAGCTGGAATGAACAGGACTGTCAAATTGGAGCCCACATTGCAAAGGTTGTTCACATCTGCAAACAGGTCTCAGGGAAGTTACTATAAAATGATGTAACTGTGTAATATACTCTCTCATTTCCCAAAACAATAGTACGGGCAGGAGCATGGAACAGTTAGCATGCTCAATAGAACCAAAGGTAGTGGTAGAGCGACATTAGTAGAAGCTCAAGTAGAGCCAGCTGAAGCTGGGGTTGGGCAGTACATAAGTCATTTTACAAAGAGGTATGGTCCTTAGATAATTGCTGAGATTCCTCCA
Source organism: Myrmecobius fasciatus (assembly GCA_023553655.1). Taxonomy (NCBI): domain Eukaryota; kingdom Metazoa; phylum Chordata; class Mammalia; order Dasyuromorphia; family Myrmecobiidae; genus Myrmecobius; species Myrmecobius fasciatus. The sequence goes on along the minus strand of JAJPUD010027474.1, from coordinate 7,180 downwards.
TTTTCTTTCCCTATATACTTTGTTTTTAAAACCTTTATCTATAGCTATATATCTATATATATCTATCTATAATTACATATATATATATACATATCTATATCTTTATGTATATTTCTTTGGGGCTAGAGCAAAGATGACAGAGAGCAGATATGACTCTCTGTAACCCCCTCTAACTTTCTCTCAAACCAACAGCAGATTAAGCCTCTAAACTGGTTTTGAAGTCAAAGAATCCACAAATATTTGGACTACAACACATTTTTAAAGGAAGATACCCTGGAAGAACTCCAGAAGAGGTCTGTTTCAATAAGACAGGGGGTCAGTCTGCCCAACCACAGACATACTGGGGCAAGGACTTGGACTGGAGAGACAGTCTAAGGATTATTGAGCTTTCTTAAAGCCATGATGAAAAAAAAAAGAACCCACACACCATCTTAGAGGAAAACATAAAAGAAAACGACCCTGATATTTTAGAATCAGAAGGTAAAATAATCATCAAAGGAATCCATTGATAAACTCCTTGAACAGACCTCACACCTTTAAAAAATGAATAAAAAACCAAAAAGAATTCTTACCACAAACAGCTTTTATGGAGAAATGGAAGGACAGACCTCAACTCTTGAGGTCCCTAAAAGTAAAGCAACTCCAGAAAAAGCCCCAAAGAGAGACATAAGCTGGACCCCATGTCACAAGGCTTTTTTAAAGATTGCATAAAGGATCTTAATAGAGAATTAGAAGAAATATAGGGAATCAAAATGATATTATTGCAGAAGAAAATGGAGAAAATTGAAAAGGAATGCAATGAACAAAAAATTGTAATTGGTCATTTGAAAAATGAACTAAAACACTAACTGAAGAAAATAAGACATTAAAAATTAGAATTGAACAAATGGAAGTGAATGACATAACAAGACTTCAAAAATCAGTCAAATAAAAATATAAAAAAAATGAAAACATAGAAAAAAATATGAAACATCCCCTAGAAAAAACAACTGACATGGAAAATAGATCTAGGAGAGACAATCTAAGGATTATAGGTCTTCCTGAAATCCATGATAGAAAAAAAGAACCTAGACACTATCTTCCAGGAAATCATGAAAGAAAATTGTCCTGATATTTTATAATAAGAAGGCAAAATAAGTACTGAAACAATCCACCAATTACCTCCTGAAAGAGACCCCATAATTAAATCCCCAAGGAAGAGCATCGCTAAATTTCAGAACTATCATATCAAGGAAAAAAAAGTATTTCAAGCAGCGAGAAAGAAACAATTTAAATACTGAGGAGCCACAATTAGAATCACCCAAGTCCTATCAACTTCCACCTTAAAGGATCAAAGGGCCTGGAATCTGATATTCCAAAGGAACTGGGATTACAGCCAAGAATAAACTATTTAGCTAAAATGAGCATTATCTTTCAGGAAAGAAAATGGACTTTCAATGATATAGGTGAATTTCACCTATTTCTAATGAAAAGACCAGAACTGAACAAAAAATTTGATCTCCAAACACAGAACTCAAGAAAAACATAAAAAAGTAAAAAGAAAAAAAATCTCTTGAGAAGTATATTTGTGTTATGGATATACTCAGAGAATGAGATTTGATTTTATTATAATATTATGATTATGTTTATTATATTATGATACTATGAAAAAGAAATTAGAGTTAGAAAAGGAATAACACTGGAAGAGGAAAAACAAGATAAAATAAGGAAAAATGCAGCAAACCCTAATGGAATGAAACCAATCTAACAGCTCAGGAGAGACTAAAAAAACTGCAAGAAAAGTCATTGTCACTGGGATGAGAAAGGTATTAATAATATGCTCACATAGACTGTGAAAACTAGTGAAAGAGTCTTAATCACAGCAAATCAGCAACTCCTTTAACAGTAGAATAAGACAAATGGAAAAAGATATAGAAAAGATAACTGAAGAAAATCACACATTAAAAACTAGAACAGCAAATGAAAGTGAATGACTTTGTGAGACAGCAAGAATCAGTCAGGCAAATTGAAAAAAAATTAAAAAAGGGAAGGAAATGCTGAAATATCAAATTGGCAAAAATGCTACCCTGGAAAATAGATCCAGAAGAGATAATTTAAAAATTATTGGATTACCTGAAGGCCATGACCAAAAAAAGAAGATTTTGGATAACATTCTAAAAGAGATCAATAAGGAAAACTACCCTAATATTCTAGAAACAGGAGGAAACACTAATTGAAATGATCCATCCATCACCTCTGGAAAGGGATCTGACAAGGAAAACCCCAAGAAACATCATTGGAGAACTCCAAAACCATAATCTCAAGGAAAAAATACTGCAAGCTTCCAGACAGAAGTAATTCTAATAGCAAGGAATAACAATCAGGACTACCCAGGATATAGTAGCTTGTACAATAAAGAATCTTAGGGACTGGGGTACCATATTCTAGGAGGGAAAGGACCTGCAGTTACAACCAAGCAAGACTAAACATCACCTTTGATGGGAGGACATAGAACTTCATTGAATTAAGAGACTTTCCATAATTTCTATTGAAAAAACAAGAACTTACATATTAGGAAAGAAATTATAGCAACTTATCTGTGTATTATCTATAGGGTAATACATTACAACCAATTTATATTTATAGCAGCAATGTAGGTCTGTTTCAATATTGGGAAAACAATTACCATTATCAACCATATTAATAACAAAACTAACAGAAATTATATGATAATCTCATTAGGTGTTGAAAAAGTTTTTGACAAAATATAGGACCAATTCCTATTAAAAACACTAGAGAGTCTAGGGATGAAGGGAGGTTTTCTTATAATAATAAGCACTACCTATCTACACCCTACAGCTAACATTATTTCTAATAGAGAGAAGCCAGACACATTACCAATAAGATCAGAGGTGAAACAAGAATGTCCATTATACTACAAATGCTGCTTTTACAGTGGTCATCAAAACCATTGGTACTGGCTAAGAAATACAGTAGCTGATCAGTGGAATAGGTTAGGTTCACAGGACTAAATAGTCAATAACTATAGTAAACTAGGGTTTGACAAACCCAAAGTCCACAGCTTTTGTATAAGAATTCACTTTTTCCCAAGAAAAAAAAAAACTGCTAGGAAAATTGGAAACTAGTATAGTAGAAACTAGACATTAACCCACACCTAACACTTTATACCAATATAAGGTCCAAATGGGTTCATGATTTAGACATAAAGAATGATATTATAAACAAATTAGAAGAACATAGTACAATTTACCTCTCAGATCTGTGGAGATGGGAGGAATTATGACCAAAGAAGAACTAGAGATAATTATTGGTCACAAAATAGATAAATTTTATTATAATAAGTTAAAAAGTTTTTGTAGAAGCAAAACTAATACAAACAAGATTAGGAGGGAAGCCATAAAGTGGGAAAACATCTTTACATTCAAATATTCTGATAAAGGCTTCATTTCTAAAATATATAGAGAACTGACTCAAATTTATAAAAATTCAAGTAATTCTTCAATTGATAAATGGTCAAAGAATATGAACAGATAATTTTGAGATAAAGAAATTGAAACTATTTTAGTCATATGAAAAGGTGCTCCAAATCACTGCTGATTAGAAAAATGCAAATTAAGGCAATTCTGAGGTGCCACTACACACTTCTCAGATTGATTAAAATGACAGAAAAAGATAATGACGAATGTTGGAAGGGATGTGGAAAAACTGGGACATTGATACATTGTTGGTGGGATTGTGAATGGATCCAACCATTCTAGAGAATAATTTGGAACTGTGCTCAAAAAGTTATCAAACTGTGCATAGCTTTTGACCCAGCAGTGTTTCTACTGGGCTTATATCTGAAAGAGATCTTAAAGGAATGAAATTGACCCACATGTGCAAAATGTTCATGACAGTTTTTTGTAATGGCAAGAAACTGGAAACTGAATGGATGCCCATCAATTGGAGAATGGCTGAATAAATTGTGGTATATTAATGTTATCTGACGTTATTGTTCTGTAAGAAACGACCAGCAGGATGATTTCAGACAGGCCTGGAGAGACTTGCATGAACTGATGCTAAGTGAAATGAGCAGAACCAGAAGATCATTGTATTTGGCAACAACATGATTAAATGGTGATCAATTTTGATGGATGTGGATCTTTCCAGCAATGTGTTGGTTCAGATCAGATTTAATAATCTTGTGATGATCTACAATATACACCCAGGAAGAGGACAGGGGGAACTGAGTGTGGACCACAACATAACATTTTCACTCATTCTGTTGTTGTTTGCTTGAATTCTGTTTTCTTTCTCGGGATTTTTTTTTTGTTCTTGATCAGATTTTTCTTGTGCAGGAAGATAACTATAAATATGCATACACATATTGGATTTAACATATATTTCAACATATTTAGCATGTATTGGATTACCTGCTATCTAAGGGAGTGAGTGAAAAGAAGGAGGGGTAAATCTGGAACACTAGGTTTTGCAAAGATAAATGTTGAACAATTGCCCATGGATATGTTTTGTAAATAAAAAGCTTTAATAAAAAATAAAATAAAAAATTTTAGGAATAGAGGATGATACCAGAAAAAAATTGGGAGAGCAAGAGATAATTTACCTATAAGATGTTTGGTAAAGGGAAAAATTTATGACCAAAGAAGAACTAGAAAACATTATGAAAGGCATAATGAACAACTTTGATTAGTTTTTGCACAAACAAAACCTACCAAAACAAAATTACAAAAGAAGTAAAAAGCTAGGAAAAATCTTTAGAGACAATATTTCTAATAAAGGTCTCATTTCTAAAATATATAAAGAACTTTGTCATATTTATGTTTATAATTAATTTCCCAATTAATAAATTATCAAAGAATATGAATAGAGAATTTTCAAATGATGAAATTAAAACTATTTATAGTTACATGAAAAAGTGCTCCAAATCACTTTTGATTAGAGAAATGCAAATTAAAATAATTCTGAGATACCACTTCACACCTCTCAGATTGGCTAAAATAGGAAAAGATAATGATAAATACTGAATTGGATGTGAGAAAACTCAGATACTAATGCATTGTTGGTGGACTTGTGATTTAATCCAAGCATTGTGAAGAGCTATAAAACTGTGAATACCCTTTGAGAAATGGTATATGCACATATGCATATGCAAAAATGTAGCAGCTCTTTTTGTGGTAGAAAAGAATGGGGAAATAACTTGGAGAATGGCTGAACAAGTTGTGGTTGAAGATAATAATGGAATATTATGGTATTGTAAAAAATGATGAAGAAATTGATTGCGAAAGGGCTTGTTAAGAATTATATTAAGTGATGCTGAGTGAAACAAACAAAACCTGGAATACATTGTACACAATAACAGCAAAAATGTGTAATGATCAACTATGAAAGACTTGGCTCTTCTCAGTGAATCAGTGATCCAAAGCAATCACAATAGACTTTGGACAGAAAATGCCATCTGCAACTAGAAAAAGAACTAAGGATGCTGAATGTAAATGAACACATGCTATATTCATTTCCCTTTTCCTATTTTTTATTTCTCTCATGGTTTTTCTGTTTTGTTTTGATTTTTCTCTTGCAACATGATTCATACAGCAATGTATATTAAAAAAATAAATGAACTTACTACAATTAAAAAAAAGGAAGCCTTATATTATCAGAGCATGGGTTTCCAAGTAAAAGTACCTATAGTGCATAGGCCAACCTCACTCAAGCCATTTTTACATATTGAAATTTATATAGATACAGACATTTTGAAAGATTTTGACAAATCTAGTATAAGGCCAGTAATAAGCAACAGAACTAAAATCTAGAAACAGGGTCTGTGACACTAAATCCATTATTCTTTTAATTGTACCAGTGAAGGAAATAATATCTCAGAAACAAAATTATAACTAGTTTTGCAATTACTTTTCATAGACTTCAAGGTCTTTATTTTGAATTCTAGTTAATTGATTCTTTATATTATCAATTAAATTATCAATCCTAGATGAACTTTCAGATACTATAGGCCAGTACTTCAGAACTGCACTAGTTAGTCTTTGCCAATATGTTGAAGCTATTGTTCGGAGGAATCTCCAAATTGCCTAAGCAGAGATTACCAGATTCAAGTCAAGAAGTGAGTATGTTAAATGTGCCCATCAGTGATGAGTATGTCCTGCACTTAGAGCCTTTTTGAAATAAGGAGACCCAGCTTTATAATCTGTGAAAAAAACAAATAAATGCCTGAATATATAAATAAGCAAACAAATAAATATGGACTATCATACGCAGATTCCAATTTGAAAAGTGAACTGAGACTTTCATCTGAGTAGTACTGGTCATTCAGCAGAGAAGAAAAATGTCTTCAGAATTTGCAGTAGATTCTTTTGACCTTAGTGATGGAGAACTTAAATTTTTAAGATGGATTTTACTTTTGGAAACAGCCAGATGTAATGATCTGATGAATTAGTGAAATGATCCGAATTGGCCAGACAACATGTCTCTTGAATTCTCTTGATGATTAGATTTAAGGGAATATATATGGTTGAGAAGAATGGAATGTGTAAAAGTGGCTGCCAAATTTGTTTTTGTTTTTTTTTTAAGATACTTATAAAAAGAAGAAAGGGAAAACTGCCTTAGGTATGGCTTCATAGCTTTAATGAATATTTTAAAAGACAGTCCTCATTTGAATATGAATGTTTTGGTGTATTTCAAAATTGCTTCCATTTCTCTATTCATTCCTTCCTTAGTCTATAATGACTGCCCATTGCTGTTCAGCTCAGAGGCAAATATGTCATCCTGACTTTTAAAGTCTTTGAATAATAGGAATCTTTTTTCTGTCTGCCATCACTCCACAATATGACAATGAAAGACCAATTATTAAGCTCCTATTGTATAAAGATCACTGTGGTAAACACAAGGGATATAAACAAAGGCAACATAGTCCCCCCTCAAGAAATTCAAATTCTAAAAGGGGGGAAAGATACATACGATATTTTTGCTTCAAATTAGATGGAAAAGTTCAATAGTCTTCAGAGTACAATTGGAAACCATATAGTAACACAAATTTAATTTTGTTAACATCACACACTAATAAAACCATATCTATTTCTGATGTTAAACCACTGACAGTGTCAAAGACGTTTTTCTTTTAAGGACCTATAGTGTTTGATGCAGGGCTCCTGATTCCACCTACCCTTCA
>JAJPUD010027473.1:0-15535 GCA_023553655.1 Myrmecobius fasciatus | reverse complement strand
TGTTGAAGAGAACCATGTCCATCAAAATTGATCATCGTATAGTCTTGTTGCTGTGTATAATGTTCTCCTGGTTCTGCTGATTTCACTCAGCATCAGTTCATGCAAGTCTCTCCAATCCTCTCTGAAATCCTCCTGTTGGTCATTTCTTACAGAACAATAATATTCCATAACATTCATATACCATAATTTATTCAGCCATTCTCCAATTGATGGGCATCTTTTCAATTTCCAGTTTCTTGCCACTACAAAAAGGGCTGCCACAAACATTTTTGCACATGTGGGTCCCTTTCCCTCCTTAAAAATCTCTTTGGGATATAGGCCCAGTAGAAACACTGCTGGGTCAAAGGGTATGCACTGTTTGATAACTCTTTGAGCATAGCTCCAAATTATCACTGTGTACTGTTAACTTCTTTTGAAGAATCCACTAACATTCAATATCCTTCTCACATCCTATCCAGCAATACCTTCCTCCATTTTGTACCGGTGAGACTGACTTCTGAACTCAGCTATAGTATTCATGATGATGAGAGTTTAGAGGAATAATATTTTGTACATCATTCCCCCAACTCCAAACCCATCCAACAAATTCCAATGACTTCCTATCACCTCTGGGATTTAAGATAAAATCTTTTGCTTGGTTTTTAAATTCTTTTAAAATGTAATAATAATTGTTCAGTCATTTTTCATTTATGTACAATTCTTTGTGATCCCATTTGGGATTTTCTTGGCAGAGTGGTTGGACATTTTCTCCTCCAGCTCATTTTACAGATGAGGAAACTGATACAAAGAGAATTAAGTGACTTATACAGGACCATATAGTAAGTGTCTGAGGCCAGATTTGAATTTGGGAAGATGAATCTTCCTGATTCCATAGCCAGGGCTCTATCCACTACACCATCCAGCTATCTATAATAATTGCTCGCATTTATATAACAAGCATTGTGTCAAGCATTGTACTAAGCACTTTACAAATATTACCTTGTAGTTCTGAATATATCCTCATAACACCCTTGGGACCTAGGTGCTGCTATCACCTCCATTTTATAGTTGAGGAAATGGGAAAAAGTGATGTTAAATGACTTGCCAGGATCACACAGTTAGTGAACATCTGAGGTCAAATCGGAACTGACTTCAGACCCAGCACTCTGCAACTGAACTCCTAGCTCCTTTGCCCTTTCCTTCTTTCTAGTCTTCTTGTTCCTTTCTTCTCCCAACTCTACCCCCTGTGCTTTGATCCAATGACCCTGGCCTCCATCTGTTTTTCTTATAAGACAATCCCATCTCTTGCCTTCCAATATTTTCTCTGGCTCTGCCCCATCCCTGAAATGTTCTCTTCCCTCATTTCTGCTTCCTGTATTTCCTGGTGACTTCCTTTAAGACTCAATTCAAATCTTATTTTCTGCAGGAAAGCCTTCTAAATCCTTCTTAACACTAGTGCCTTCCCTCTATTAATTGTCTCCAATTTATTCTCATTGTAGGTTGTTTATATATATATATATACATATATACATATACATATATATATATAGTGTTTTCTTGTTGTATACTCCATTAGATTGTGAGTTCTATGAGAGAAGTGACTGTCTTCCCTTTCTTTAAATCCCATTGCTTAGCATGGTGCCTGGCACATGGTAGATGCTTAAGTAATGTTTATTGGCTGACTATAGCGCTACAGACCACTTTGAAGTTGACAAGCTCTTGTCTTGAAACCCAGGACATTCAATGAACTTGAAGATTTTTAGGGCTTTCTATCAACCAAATCCAAACTTAATAGAAAATTTAACATATAAGAGCCAAAACCAAAAAGATCAGTTTCAAGGAACTCAACATGCACAAATTGTTTGTGTTTTTTACATAGGAATTGTATACCATATGTGTAAGATTGATAGGGTAGCTCAAAAGAAAGATTGGAATAGAGTTAAGGTAAAAATAGAAATCATGTTCTTATTCTTTCCAAGGGAAGAATAGACACAGAAGCATTGGGGGCAGGGGGTGGGGAAGAAGGGAGGGCTTATAGCTTTGAAAATCTACTCACATTGAGAATGGGTTAAATAGGCAACACCACATATATACCATGAAGGGTATAGCACCCACCAAAATCTATAAAGAAATAAATGGGGAGGGATAGGCAGATGAGGAAGCAAAAGGAAAGGGAAGAAGACAAAGGAGGGATCTAAAGTTGGGGTAAATTAAGTGATAGCAAAGTAAGTTAAGGAGGAGAATTAAAGCAGAGTCAGCAAGGATAGGAAAGATATGTGTGTGTGTGTGTGTGTGTGTAGGTGAGGGTGGGGGGTGTATATATGTATATGTGTATGTATGTATATATCTACATATGTATACATAAATATACCCTTTCTTGAGTATAGCCTGCTTAGGAGTGGGGAAGAGTAAAAGGGGGAAAAATAAAGTAAAAAAAGTGCACAGCAGAGAACAAAAGAACAATTTACAAGTAAGTAAAGAAAAGATTATATATAATTTCTTCTACCTATATATATATGCTTTCTTGAACTGATAATTTGTTGTTATATATCCTCCCTGATGTTCTGCTGGGTACATGACAATATTCTTTAAACACACACATACACACACACACATACCATTATGAAGGAAGATAAGTATATGTAAATATTATTTTCCCTATTTTACAGATGTGGAAACTGAGATTTAGAATTTAACATATAGTCATGTGTGCAATCAAAATTCAAAACAAATACTCTTGATTCTCAATGCTCTACCCTTTCCACTCTGCTGTGAAGAATGATACGCTGGATTTCTCTCACATACAGACCTTCCTTAGACCAAAACCAGAGCTTCAGTGGTAGGGGGTGACTAATCCTCCTACTCAGCCCATCATTGTATTTGCTCTCCATATCATTTAGGGTACCTAGGTGACTTAGTGACAAGAACATCAGACCAGTAGTGAGTAAGACCTGAGTTCAAACCCAACCTCAGGCACTTATTAGCTGTGTGGCCCTAGGCAACTCAGTGTGGTTTGCCTCGGTTTCCTCATCTGTCAGATGAGCTGGAGAAGAAAATGGCAATCTACTCCAGCGTTTTGCCAAGAGAACTTCAATGGAGCAATGAGAAGATCCAAAGGACTGAACAATGATATCATTTAGGAAGGTGTCAAGGAGGGACATTCTCCCATAGGGAAACCTCCCTTCTCTAGAGGCTCGGGCTGAGGAATTGAAATTGTCTTGCTTATAGCAAGCCTTAATATTGAAGGATCTGAATGTCTCCTGGAATTTCTGTCACTAAGGGTTTTCAGGGGTCCCTGGGGAAAAACAGGACCTCTGCCTATGCTCTTGGTGGTGAACATGAAAAAGCTTGTAATAGCATGGACTTAACTGCTACCTCATACTTGCAGAACTTGTCTATCAGGGATTCTTAGTGGAAGTCACCTAGTAAACGGGTAAGTGTTAGAGAAAGGAGAGATCTTATTGTTGACCCAGGGCTTCACCTTGGGATGCCAACCATGCAGTGTAAAACATAAGATCTCACTTCCAATCTCATTTGTTTGTATTTACATTAACTCAATTTTAGTGCTCCTAATGCTCCACTAAGGGTGGCAGGGGGCATGGGGGAGTTGTGTGGAGAAGGCTGAGAAGTGAGACTTGGTCTTTCTGCAGACCATCAGTAGTCATGCACTTACCACTGAGACACTAGATGCTATGAAGGATTTGAACCCTTTGCCAATTTGACTCCAGTGGTCTGCCATCTGTGACTCTAGTTCCTCTCTCTCAGACTCATAATGGACTTTGTTCATCTGTCGTTAGTCCCAGATAGTCAATAGACAGCACAGGACAGTTTCCTGGGCCCTGCTCTCATGCCTTGGGATCTTGGCTTGTTTTTTCTGTGGCTTACTCCAATGGACAGTCTGTGTAGCTGCCCAGACTCAGCTCTGATGCCTCTGGAGCTTGGCTTGACTTCCCTGTGGCTCACTCCAATGGGCAGTTCAAGACAGCTGTCTGGGCCCTGATCTGATGCCTCTGGAGCTTGGCTTGACTTCTCTGTGGCTCACTCCAATGGACTGCATAGAAATGCTGCCCAGGCTTTGCTCTGATGTCTCTGGAGTTTGGCTCAGCTTTTCTGTGGCTCACTCCAATGGGCAGTTCAAGGACAACTGCCTGGGCCCTTCTCTGATGCCTCTGTAGCTTGGCTCAGCTTCCTCAAAGCTCCCCCATACATATTGGCTGCAAGACTAATGAGGAGGCCCTGTTCTTGGATGAAGCAGGTGAAGTGGGAGGGACTTCTTTTGTTTTGGGAGACAGACTGCAAAGGACCAAGGACCCTGGAAATGAACAGAGAAAAGAAGGGCCTGGTAGGATTATCTGACTCTCTAAGCCATGGTTAGACTAGATTTTGAATGTAGCTCAATTCAACATAACAATCTTTCATCAGATTTTTGAAGTGAGAACACAGAAACAGAAATCAAGCAGTCTCCTGCCTTCAGGGAGCTTTTGTTCTAATATGAAGAAACAATACATGAGCCAATAAGTAAATGCAAAGTAATGTGAAAAATAGTAGGGGGCATCGAAAACCAGAGGGAATAGGAAATATACTAATTAGCCGAGTCTTGAAAAAAAGAGAGTTCTAGGCACAAAGGTGAAAAGAGAAAGCATTTTGGTCAAGGGAGACATCTTGTGCAAAGGACACAAGATATAAATATCTCCTGGATATCTATGTATGGATGGGAAATGAGATATGGATGGCTTGACTTTGGCCCAAGAGACTTAGACTTCTGGAGATGAAAGGGAAAAGGAACTATCTAGCCAAGTTATCCTAGCATTTTCTTTTAAAACTCTCAGAATTACTCATGGATTTGGGAACTCATCATTTCAGGATTTCTGTCTAGTGATACAGAACATACTTTGCCCATGCTTGGCCATCCTCCAAGGCTCTCATCCATCTTTGTCACTGGGAGTTCCCCAACAATGTGCAGGAGGTCTGCCTCATTTTCTTCCAATAACCTGGATGTAGGAGTGGAAAACACTAACCACCTTCATCATTCCCATATGACCATCCCATCTCCTTGTCCTCTTCTCTAATTCCCAGATGGTGGCTCTTACCCCTTTTCTCTTTTTTCTCATTGGTTCTCCGCTGCATCCTGCTGTTCTTTCGCCTCCCCCAGCATGTCTTTATCATCCTTGGTATGAAAACCATTTTTTTATTCTTGGAGATTAGTGCTTTCCATGTCTATGTGCCATAAGGCATCACCAGTTGAATGTTAGTATTGGAAAAGATGGAACTTGTATTTTATGGGAAGCTTCAAGCCAGGGAATGAGTTTTGCAATTTTTGGAAAGCCAGACAATTCATTCCCCTCCTCCTCTTCAACTCATTGCCCATCTGTCTGCCCAAATGTACACAATGACGGACAAGCTCTGTCAGTTTTCCATCTAAGCACATGTTGAAATCTGGGCAATAGACACTGTTTATCTATTTGTTCTTTCTGGAGTGGATGGACAAGCAAAACCCTTTTGAGTGGTTACAGATCCCTTCCAGGAGGCTCTGCAATGTACTGGGGCTTGATGCAATTAGTACATTATCATGGACAAATAGGAGCATGTGGAGGATTACTCCATCCACTGGGAAGGAATCCTGCCTTCCTTTGGATGCTGCACTGATCTCTTCTGTCAAAGAAGCAAATGGTGAGAATGTAGCTCCCTGTTTTATTCTTTGTTTGATATTTATTATTAGTGGGTCATTGAGCAACATGACTTCTGTTGTCAAATTTTTGAAGGAATAGTGAATAATTTTTATTGATGAATGAACAGGAGATATCTAGTTGAAAAAGCACTCGTAAAATGACTCTTTGTTCAAATGAATTAACAGCTTTTTATCAACAAATACTAAATGAACTAATCTCTCCATTATTCTCTTAATTGTGAGATGTAAAGATATGGTTTGTTAGTGAACATTATTTGGGAAAGCCTGTTTTTTCCTAAATAATACTATTATTATGTATATATCCTTGTTTGGCATATAGCTGGCTCTTATAAAAAAATTACATAGATGGGGAATTATGTAGACATATCAATAAGTAGGTATTCATATTCTCTTGATCATGTTTTTTCCAATATTAACAAGATGTAATGTTTCTTTCCCCATGTCTTTGGTATCTTCCTTCCTGATACCTTGTATATATCAGTTCAACAATGCCTTCACAATCATGTCACCTCTTATTATGTATCTCCCCTGTTTACACTGGATTTGGTCTAATTGCTCTTTCTGTTTTTCCTCTCTTTATTATCATTTTTATTTTCTGTATGGGTGCATCTGGGACTGTGATGTTCAAGTTCAAGGGTGACAATTCCATGGCATTTAGGGGAACATTTTTGTCATAATTTATTTTTGTAAATAATTTCCCTCTTTCTTCTGTTTGTAGGACTCTTCCATTGTCATCCTTGAAAGCCTTTAATTGGGTGCCAACTTGGCTTAGGGTTTTCTTTAAAACAAATTTTGCCTCCTCCCTGTGAATACTTCTGTCTGAGATGATATTGCTCATAGTTGTCTATCACCCTTCTTTGTAAGACTTTACAAATGAATCTGAACCAATGTTTCTTTTGGTAATCTCCTTCCCTCCCCCACCCATTTGGAAAATAGGTTAGTTGTTTGCAAAATAGGGTGTAAAATTGTTTCCAGGATAAGCAGTATCTTTTTCTTTAGAGAGGCAGCATAGATTAGCAGTTAAAAAGTTGACTTTGAAGCTAAGATGATCTGATCTGAGTTTAAGTCCTACTGTTGACATATACTATTGTGTGGTGGTGGACAAGTCACCTAACCATTCATTGTTTTGATAACTCTCTAAGATTTTAAGTTGTTGATTTGGATTGGTAGAGAGAGTTTCCTGGAATTAAATTATAAGAATAGTCCTTTTTTCTTATTATTTCTTCTCTTTTTCCTCCTTTCACCTCCTTGTCTTTCTCTACCTCCTTCTCCTCCTCATTCTTCTCCTTTTCCTTTTCCTTTTCCTCCTTCAAATTCTAATCTTAGTTCTAACAAATTGATGGTCTGACTACACAGGGCAGCAGACTCAAAGACAATGACCACATCAATAATCATTTTCCCCCTATCTATTAATATCAACTATTATATTCTTTCTTATATTTGTACTTGTCATGTCTGAACCTGCCAGACCTTGTATTCTGTGGGCATAGCCTTCAAATGCCCAGGATTACCCCATGTCACAATGAGACCTTGAAGTAGGACTTTGTGGAGGACTAAAGCATTTGGCGATTTTTATTTTAAAACAATTCATCACAATAATTTATCTATCTATAAATTCTAAATAAATTCTACAAAGTACTTCATAATAACTATGAGCTGGAAGGTGCAAATCTTACTGTCCCCATAGAAGCACTGTGTTATAATGGAAAGAGCATTTACTTTCGAGTCAAAGGAAATCAGTTCTAAACCCTCCTCTATAACTACTACCTTTTGGACAAGTGATGTATTTTCTCAAGGTGTCAGCTTTTTCAGATACAAAATGGCTTCTCTATTCTCTACCAGTTCTGAATATATGATTCTATGAATCATTTTAGATTTGAGGAAGCTGAAAATTTAGGAGGGGAAAATGAAAACCCAATTGCACAGAGAGTAAGGATCAGAGACAGAGAACGAAGCTAGTTTTTCCCAGGAAATCCTAAATCCAGGAAGTATCTGCTCTATCTTTACAAAGGTCTGTGTCTCCTGGTCTCCATTTTCCTTCATATTAACAATTAGTCAAATGGATCCAAAACTGCATGTGATATTAGGATTTCTTTAAATTTAGATGTTAGATATTAAATTTAGTGATATTAGGACTTCCTTAAATGGACCAAACAGCTTTTTATTTTTAATGAATACTTTTTGTTTTTAAATCATATTCATTTCTATTCTCTTCTCCTTCCTTTACCCAGAGAGCCATCCCATCTCATAAAGATTTAAAAAGAAAGAAGAAGGAAAGCATTTCAGTAGAAAGCCAGCATCACTTAGTTGGTGTCTAAGAGAATATGCAATATTCCATCTCTGTGGTCCTCCACTGATTTGAAGAATGAGAGATGAGCTCTTGCTTTTCTCTGAGTCAGACTTCTCAGATGTCATAATTAAATACTATTTTTGTTATTTTCCATTTACATAATTAGAATTCTTATGTATATCATTTTCCAGGTTCTGCCAAGCTCACTCTGTATCAGTTCATATGTCTTTCCATAATGTTCTGAATTGTTTATATCTATTGTTTCTTCCAGTCCAGGAACATTCCATTGCAGTCATGTACCCTGATGTTTTCTAGCATTCTCCATTTGATGATCATCTGCTGAAAAGTGCTGGGCCTGAAGTCAGGAACAGTTATATTTTTTAGTTCAAATCTGGTTTCAGTCACTTACTAGCTGTGTGACCCTCAGCAAGTCACTTAACCCTGTTTGCCTCAGCTCTACTTATGTAAAATGAGCTGGAAAAGGAGAGCACAAACCATTCCAGTATCTTTGGCAAGAAAACCCCAAATGAGGTCACAGAGAGTCAGACACAACTGAAATGACTCAACAACAACTTCTGATTCTTAGGCCAGTTTCTTTCCATAGCACAACAGTGCTACCTACTGGTTCATCATTCCTAGAATCAATAAGTAAACAGTACTTATTAAGCACCTACTGTGTGCCAGGAACTGGAGATACAAGCAAAATAATGAGAGTGAGTCTACAGAAAATGAGGGTAATGGAATCCATGAGTGTTAGAGATGAAAGAGGTTATCATTAGTTAAAGGATCAGCATTTATTAAGCCCCTTATGTATATGGAAATGCACTGAAAGAGATTCAGAGGTTGTTAGATATGCTCCCTGCTTTTTTTCATTTTTAACATAGTATTTTATTGTTCCAAATACATGCAAATGTAATTTTCAACTTTACCTTTGCAAAATCTTGTGTTTCAATTTTTTTTTCTTCTTTTCTTCCCTTTCCCTTCCCTAAGACGGCAAGCAATCTGATATAGGCCATATGCGTGCAATTCTTCTAAACATATTTCCATATTCCTCATGCTGCAAAAGAAAAATCAGATCAAAAGGAAAAAAAACACAACACAAAAACAACAACAATAACAACAAAAAGGTGAAAATACTATTCTCTGATCCACGTTCACTCTTCATAGTTTTCTCTCTGGATGTGGATAGCTCTATCACAAGTCTATTGGAATTGCTTTGAATCACCTCCATTCCTGAAAAGAGCCAAGTCTACCACAATTGATTATCACATAATCTTGTATTTATGCTGTTGCTTTGTACAATATTCTCTTGGTTTTATTCACTTCATTCAGCATCAGTTCAGCATCAGTCTTTTCTGAAATCCCACCCATCATTTCTTATAGAATAATAATATTCTATTACATTCATATACCACAACTTATTCAGCCATTCTCCATTGATGGACATTCACTCAATTTTCAGTGCCTTGCCACTACAAAAAAGGACTGCTACAAACATTTTTGCACACTCGGTTCCCTGCTTTTTCAGAGCTCACATTCATTAAGAGAATGCCTCCAACTCTCTTAGTAATAATATACAACATAACCACAACAGTTTTTTAGAGAGCTGCACAGTAGGTGCTTTGCATTGTTACAAAGAGAAAGTAATTTGCAAGCAGAAGGCTCAAGGAAGCTTCCTATAGGAGGTGGCATTGGACCTAGGTTTTCATTAAACAGGTAAAAAAAGTGGGGGAAGATACTCCTGACATAGCACGACCTCCTGCATCTGTGCTTATTCAGGGAATGGAGAATTGCCAAGTTTGTCTAAAATGAAGAATCTAAAAAAGAAATAATAAAAGATATTTTCAGAAAGGCAGGGTGCTACCAGCTGTAGGGTCTTTATACTTACTTTCATTGATCTTCCCATGGCATAGTTTAGAAGGATTCCCTGGTAATGTATGTGGTACCCCAATGCTTTTAGTCCCTGGAGCCCACTGTGACTAATGCTGTCTTTTCATCTGTTTATTCTTCAATGATTGTTGATGATTGTGACTTTATACACCCTGAATTTGGCCAAATATCCCCATTTTCTCTAAGCTGTACTTTGCTTAATCTTTCTCGCAGCATTCTAAGAACTGCTTTAAAAATTTTTTTCCCTTAAATATAAAAAGCTAGAAACCATTAATGCCTGATTAATGTGTGCTATGAAAATAACTAAATGTATAATAAAAATAACAACTTATTATGCCTCACTGTTGAATGCTTTCCTTCTCAGCACCCTGTACTTTATTTCAGCAAATTGCATTTTAATAGCTTTTCAGCTATTTGGTGGTTATGGTGGTCAGATGAATCAGAACACAGAAAGATTAAGATGTGCTCCAGAACCATTAGTTTCTGGGTAAAGAAGCACTTACAATGAAACTTAGATATAAATACTATTTACTGGCAAGAACTGGCCTATGAGTTCTGGTCCAATGAAATGATCCCCAGCATATCTGTGCCTCAATTTCTTTTTTATGTAAAATGAGAGAGTTGGATGAAATGATCTCTAAGAATCCTCCTAGCCTCAAAGTTATGCTCCAGTAGCCCTAGAATCTAATCTGGTTCTTCACCAGTTGATTCCCGTTTCTGGTTTCAGACACTGAAGTGGTAGTTAACTGCCTGTTTATTGCTGTCTTTTGTTTCTTGTGTCACATCTATCTCCATCTCTCTTGTGCATTCTTTGATTGCCTGTGCTCCTAATGTCCAGGCTCCACTGAGCTCATTCAGCACCTGCTCAGTCAATACATTTTGTGATATTTTTCACTGTTCGTAGACCTCTACACCAAATCAAAGAACAAAGGAACACTTTCCTTGAGCGTTTTCCAATTTAGGTAGGATAACTTGAAATCAACTGTTGTTCAATGTCAGGTTTCATCCTGACACAAAAGACCCAAATAAACTTAATGGAATTTTTCCTTCCCTGGCTTATTCATGAACACAAGTCAAAACCAATGGGCTTGAAGGTTCAAATCATGAGGTGATTTATTGAGTGACAAAGGGAAACTGGTTGGTAGATTTTATCAGAACCCAGAGAAAATAACCCCAGGAATAGCACATTTTCAGTTTCCTATATGGATTGAGGGACTTAAAGTAATGTCCTCAGTGGACCTCTCACCTTCCATTGGTGCTCCATTGTGTGGTTTCCTACTGCATTGTAGGGGGGTTTTTGCTTTTTATTTTCAACTGCCCTTAGAAAACTTTTTGTTTTGCTTAGAACATATGTTCCCTATTCTTTGTTCCTACTCTAGGTCTACATCACCATCCTTCAGCTTTCATCATATCCCAGCAGATAGTGAAGAGGCAATCATTTTATCATCTAGAATTTATTAAGCATATACCACGTGCTAGACATTGTGCTAACTGCTGGGAATACAAAGAAAGGCAAAGGACAGTCCCCATTCTAAAGTTGCTTATGGTTTAACTGTGATCAGTTACTGTCCCAGGCCACATGCCATTTATAATCTTGTTTTGCTCTGTCTTCAGCTCTCTGTAGACACCAGTATCTGGTGCAGATATTTTATGAGTTCCTGCCTGTATTGTCTCCCATAGCTCTTCTTACAGTTTTCCTCAACTTCCTCCAGAGGGCTAGTGTTCCCTTTCTCAGGGGACAGTTTACAAGAGAAGATTACTCCAGTATATCAATTTTGGGAGAGTACATTTACAATTCAAAAGATTTTTCCAGAGTAGAGTATCTGTATTGATGAAATAGGTTCTTTTTTTTTCCTGCAGTTTCTGTGACCCTAAATGTTCCACCTAAAAAATTCTCTCAAGATTGGTTCTCTATGAATAGGAAGGTCTTTAATTTTCAAACCTTTCAAGAACTTATGATTTCCTGCAAATTAAGACAAGTCTGAGGTACCACTACACACCTGTCAGATTGGCTAAAATGACAGGAAAAGATAATGATGAATGTTGATGGGGATGTGGGAAAACTGGGACACTGATACATTGTTGGTGGAACTGTGAATGAATCCAACCATTCTGGAGAGCGATTTGGAACTATACTCAAAAAGTTATCAAACTGTGCAATCTCTTTGACCCAGGAGTGTTTCTATTGGGCTTATATCCCAAAGAAATCTTAAAGGAAGAAAAGGGACCCATATGTGCAAGAATGTTTGTGGCAGCCCTTTTTGTAGTGGCTAGAAACTGGAAACTAAATGGATGCCCATCAATTGGAGAATGGCTGAATAAATTATGGTATATGAATGTTATGGAATATTATTGTTCTATAAGAAACAACCAGCAGGATGATTTCAGAGAGGCCTGGATGGACTTGCATGAACTGATGCTGAGTGAAATGATCAGAACCAGGAGATCATTATACATGGCAACAACAGGACTATATGATAATCAATTCTGATGGACATGGCTCTCTTCAACAAAGAATTGTTTCAAACCAGTTCCAATTGTTCAGTCAAGAAAGCCATATACACCCAGAGAGAGGGATATGAAATGTGGACCACAGCATAACATTTTCATGTTCTCTATTGATATTTGCTTGCATTATGTTTCCCTTCTCAGATTTTTTTCTTATAGATCTGACTTTTCTTGCACAGCAAGATAATTGTAAAAATATGTATACACATATTTGACTTGTGAAGTATTTTAACATAATTAACATGTACTAGACTTCCTGCCATCTAGGGGAGGAGTGGAGACTAGAGGGGGAAATTTATAAGGGAAAGCTTTGCAAGGGTCAATGTTGAAAAATTACCCATACATATGTTTTGCAAATAAAAAGCTTTAATTAAAAAAAGAACTTATGATTTCCTTAAAATGGACTCTACCTAAGTTAAATCAAATAGTGTCTGAGAAATTGATATGGGCAAAATCTTTTGGCCAACCTGGGGATAAATATTTTTTCCCTTTAGTAAAGATGGACCCTTGTTAGAATGGGTGACAAGGCATTGGCAAAAGGGTCTTAGGAAAGAATTAGAAATGTTATTTTTAAAATTTTATTTTTACAGTTTTTCCTCAGAAACAGGGGGGGCATTTTTCCTTTTTTCTGTTTTATCTAAATGCCAGCCATTCTCTAGAGTTGTTTATTTTCTATAAGCATTTATTAATGCTTATCTTGCATAAAGTATTGCTAGCTTCTGAGATGGTCTCTTGAGTGTGGGAATGCAATATTTACATAGATAGGTAAAAATAAGATAATTTAAATAGGGAGAAAATGTCATAACAATTCAGGAAATAGGTGAAATTAGGAGGTGGTACCTGAGTTAACCCTTAAAGAAAATAATGATTCCAATAAGAGAGATAAGAAGGAAGAAATTCTAGATGTGATGAGATAGCCTGTACAAAGTCATGGAGGTGCAAAATGGAATGCTCAGACTGGGGAATAGTAAATGAGTCAGTTTGTCTAGATGTAGAGGGTGTGGCGGATTATAATGTGGATTAATCCTAGACAAACAGTATGGATTCAGTCTTGGCTCAGTGAAGACTTGGGTTTGAAGCTTGCTTTAGAAACTCACTAGCTGTATAACCCTAGGCATATCATTTAACCTTAGCCTTCTTGTCTCCATCTGTAAATTAGTGATTAAAAATAGCACCTACTTCACAGGGTTGTTGTGATGAGTAAAGAGATATGTGTAAGTTGCTTTGAAAACCTTAGAGTGCCTAATAAATGTTTGTCATCCTCATCATCTTTTATTATCATCATCATTTTGTGCTGTGTGAAAGAAGTGAGACTGAAGGACTATGTACCACTAGCTCCTCTCTCCCATTCCCCTCCCCTCATGCAACTTTCCTCCATGATCCTTTTGGAAGTTGTTGGGATCACCTTTCTTGTCTTCTCTAACCATTAGTTTATTTGTCTTGATTAGAGATATTTACTGGGAACTTTAGATGGTCCTGCCATTGCCCCAATAATTAGGAAATTGTAGTTTTACTCATTTCTGAATTTTCATGACCCCATTTGGGGATTTCTTAGCAAAGACACTGGAGTGATTTGCCATTTCCTTCTCCGGCTCATTTTATAGATGAGGAAATGGAGTCAAATGGGGTAAAGTGACTTGCATAGGATCATACAACTAATAAGTCTCTGAAGTAAGATTTGAACTCAGGAAGATGAGTTTTTCTGACTCCAGTCCTTGCCTCCTATCCATTGCATCATCTGTATCCACTATACCTCTTAGTCAGAAAGATCAGAGTTCAAATTTGACCTCAGATCCTGACTACCTTTGTGATTCTATAGATAAATAATTTAATATTTGTCTCAATTTTCTTAATTTTAAAATGGGCACCTACTTTCCAACATCATTGTGAAGATCAAATGAGATAATATTTATAGAGTACCTTACATGGTACCTAGTACATGTTGTTGTTGTTGTTATTCAGTCATTTCAATCATGTTTGATTCTTCCTTCATAGAGAAAACTTGCATTTGGGGAGGGAATGGGACAGAGGGGCTTGTGGTACTCAGTCCTTCAGTCTCCCTGCTTTTACACATTACATAATGATGATGAAGATAACAAACATTATATAGTGCTCTAAAGTTTTCAAAGCAATTTACATGGGGTTTTCTTGGCAAAGATACTGGAATGATTTGACATTTTTTTGCCTGGAACATAATAGGCATTTATAATAATAATAATAATAAATGTTTCCTTTTTTCCTTCCCCCCTCCCACTGTGGATTTTCTTTGCAGCAAATTCAGAAAAATTCCTGTTCACTTTGTAATAAGCCAGACAATATGCATAGTCACTTTGGGGGAAGGATGATATAGAAGACAATTGTAGCATTGTCCCAAAATTAGGCAACAAGGCTGGATTTGGGCAAATTGAACCCTTGAGAGATTTAATAAGCCAGAAATAGATGTCATGAAAGGAGATTGGGGTGCAAAGTACATGGAAGATCCTCTGCTTCAAGCACTCATTTTATAAAAGAGGAAATTATACCATGAAGAGGTGATGTCATTTGCTCAAGATCCCATTGCCACATATTTGTGAGCCCAGATTCAAACCCAAGTCCTTTGACTCCAGAACCAGGGCTCTTTCCAGTGCAAAAGGTGATTGATTAGAGTCTTAGGGTCAGAATTCTAGACTTGGAAGGGACTCTAGAGAAAGTTAAAAACAAGGAAACCAAGGCTCAAAAGACTTTACATGAAGTATCAGAATGGAAATTTGAACCTGGGGCATCTGACTCCAAGCCCAGAGCTCTTTCTCCACCCTACTAAACTGTTTCCATAAGACCTACTTTTTAAATTCTGGCTTCACTACTTGGCGTGGGTATCATTTTTCAGAAGTTTCTGAGCTTTATTTATCTAGGGCAAAAATGACTTAAACTGTGGTTTGTGACCCCATATGGGGTCTCATAACTGATTATGGGGGGTCACCAAATTATGATTATCAGTAAATGTTTGATTTGTATACTTATTTTTATAACTATATACCCAGGGTCATGTAAAAATTTCTTGGGCTAAAAATGGTAATCAATGGGAAAAGTTTAAGAAATCCAGTTCTATGATGCTGAGTGAAATCAGCAGAACCAGGAGAACATTATACACAGCAAGACTATACGATGATCAATTTTGATGGACATGGTTCTCTTCAACA
>JAJPUD010027472.1:0-15536 GCA_023553655.1 Myrmecobius fasciatus | reverse complement strand
TTCCAATTGATTACGTCTGATTTTATTTGTGTGTAAAGTGTTTTGTATTTTAGTTCGTATAGTTCCTGACTTTTCCTTGGCAGATAGATTCCCAAATATTTTATCTTATCTTCTGTTATTTTGACTGGAATTTCTTTTTGTATCTCTTGCTGCTGAACTTTGTTGGTAATATATAAAAATGCTGATGATTTATGTGGATTTATTCTGTATCCTGCAACTTTGGTAAAGTTCTGAATTGTTTCTAGCAGTTTCTAGTAGTTCTAGTACTTGAGTCTCTAGGGCTCTCTAAGTATGCCATCATGTCATCTGCAAAGAGTGATAATTTGGTTTCTTCATTACCTACTCTAATTCCTTTTATCTCTTTTTCTTCTCTTATTGCCAAAGCTAACATTTCTAATACAATATTAAATAGTAATTCTGACAGTGGGCAGTCTTGTTTCACTCCCGATCTTATTGGGAATGGTTTTAGTTTGTCTCCATTAGATATGATGCTTGCTGATGGTTTTAAATAGATGCTACTAATCATTTTAAGGAAAAGCCCATTTATTCCTATACTCTCTAGTGTTTTTAATAGGAAAGGGTGTTGGATTTTATCAAAGGCTTTTTCTGTATCTATTGAGATAATCACATGGTTTTTGTTAGTTTGCTTATTAATATAATTAATTATGCTGATAGTTTTCCTAATATTGAACCAGCCCTGCATCCCTGGTATAAATCCTACTTGGTGTACTATCATAGTGTACTATCCTGGGGATGACTTTCTGTAATCTCATTGCTAATATCTTATTTAAAATTTTTGCATCAATATTCATTAGGGAAATTGGTCTATAGTTTTCTTTCTCTGTTTTCACCCTACCTGGTTTAGCTATCAGAACCATATCGGTCTCACAGAAGGAATTTGGTAGTATACCTTCTGTCCCTATTTTCTCAAATAATTTGTGTAGTATTGGAATTAATTGTTCTTTGAATGTTTGGTAGAATTCACATGTAAATCCATCTGGTCCTGGAGATTTTTTTCTTAGGGAGTTGGTTAATAGCTTGTTCTATTTCTTTTTCTAATATGGGGCTATTTAAATAATTTATTTCCTTTTCTGTTAACCTGGGCAATCTATATTTTTGTAGATATTCCTCCATTTCATTTAGATTATTAAACTTACTGGCATAAAGTTGGGCAAAGTAACTCCTAATTATTGCTCTAATTTCCTCTTCATTGGAGGAAAGTTCTCCCTTATCATTCTTGAGACCAACAATTTGATTTTTTCTCTTTCCTTTTTCTTATCAAATTAACTAAAGGCTTATCTATTTTCTTGGTTTTTTCATAGAACCAACTCTTAGTTTTATTTATTAATTCAATAGTTTTCTTATTTTCAATTTTATTAATTTCTCCTTTTATTTTTAGAATTTCCAATTTGATATTTAATTGAGGGTTTTTAATTTGTTCTTTTTCTAGTTTTTTTAATAATAAGCCCAATTTGTTGATGTTTTCTTTCTCTATTTTATGCAAGTAAGCAAGCATCTAGCAATATAAAATTGCCCCTTATAACCGCTTTGGCCGTATCCCACAAATTTTGGTGTGTTGTCTCCTTATTGTCATTCTCCTGGATGAAATTATTGATTGTGTCTATGATTTGCTCTTTCACCCATTCATTCTTCAGGATTAGATTATTTAATTTCCAATTAACTTTTGGTTTATTTTCTGGCCTTATATTGCATGTGATTTTTATTGCATCATGATCTGGAAAAGATGCATTTACTATTTCTGCCTTTCTGCATTTGATTTTGAGACTTTTATGCCCTAACACATGGTCAGTTTTTGTATAGGTTCAATGGACTGCTGAGAAAAAAGTAAACTCCCTACAGTGTCCATTCAACTTTCTCCATAGATCTATCATACCTAGCTTTTCTAACAATTGGTTTATCTCCTTAGTTTCTTTCTTGTTTATTTTCTGGTTTGATTTATCTAGTTCTGAGAGAGCAAGGTTGAGATCCCCCACTAGTATAGTTTGTCTGTCTATTTCTTCTTGCATCTCTCTTAATTTCTCCCCTAGGAATTTGCATGCTATTGCACTTGGTGCATATATATTTAGTATTGATATTGCTACATTATCTATGGTACCCTTTAATAAAATACAGTTTCCTTCCTCATCTATTTTGATTAGATCTATCTTGGCTTTTACTTGATCTGAGATAAGGATTGCTACCCCTGCTTTTTTTTTTGTTCAACTGAAGCATAATAAGTTCTGCTCCAGCCTTTTACCTTCATCCTATGTGTCACTATGTTTTAGATGTGTTTCTTGTAGACAACATATTGTGGGATTCTGGTTTTTAATCCAGTCTGATATCCATTTCCGCTTTATGGGAGAGTTCATCCCATTCACATTCACAGTTAGAATAAATAATTCTTTATTTCCTGCCATCTTATTTACCCGTTATGTTTTCCCCTTTCCTTTTCCCATTCTCCCTTCCCCCCTCCTCAGTACTCTGCTTTTGATGACTCCGTCTCCCAAATAATCCACTACCCTTTAGATCACCCCCCCCCTTTTTTACTCCTTTCCCCTCATTCTTCTATTTTCCCTTCTATTAGTTTATCCCTTACTTTTCCTCCTTTCCCTCCCACTTCCCTCTTTTTTGTTCAGATCCAGTCTTTTCATTAGAAATAGGTGAAATTCACCTATATCATTGAATGACCATCTCCTTCCCTGGAGGATAATGCTCATTCTAGGGGGATAAGTTATTCTTGGCTGTAATCCAAGTTCCTTTGCCCTTCGGAATATCTGGTTCCAGGCCCTTTGATCCTTCAATGTGGAGGCTGACAGATTGGGTGTGATTCTAATTATTGATCCTCGGTATTTGAATTGTTTCTTTCTAGCTGGTAGCCGAACCTGTTCCTCGGTGCTATAGTCCTGAAATTTAGCCACAATATTCCTTGGGGTTTTAATTTTGGGGTCTCTTTCGGGAGGTGATTGGTGAATTCTTTCAATGGTGATTTTGCCTTTTGATTCTACAATATCAGGGCCGTTTTCTTTCAGGATTTCCTGGAAGATAGTGTTTAGATTCTTTTTTTCATCATGGCTTTCAGGAAGTCCAATAATCCTTAGATTGTCTCTCCTAGATCTATTTTCCACGTCAGTTGTTTTTCCTAGGAGATATTTCATATTTTCTTCTAATTTTTCATTTTTTTGTTTTTGTTTGACTGATTCTTCATGTCTTAGTGAGTCATTCACTTGCATTTATTCAATTCTTATTTTTAAAGTGTTGTTTTCTTCAGTTACCTTTTTAAGCTCCTTTTGTAACTGGCCAATTGAATTTTTTTGTTCATTGCACTCTTTTTCCACTTCACTAATTTTATTTTTCAATAAATTGGTGTCTCTTTTATATCTCTTTTGTAGGGCATCATATCCTTCTTGCAAGATATTGTATCCTTCTTGCACTGATTTCAATTTATTTTCCCATTTATCCTCCAGCTCTCTTATGAGGTTCTTTATGCAATCTTCCAGAAAGGCCTTTTGAAAAGGGGACCAGTGATGGTCCTTGCTGATTTCCTCTGGAGTTTTGTCAAAAGGAACCTCAGGATCTGGGGTTAGCCCTTCTCTGTCTCTGTAAAAGCTGTCTATGGTGAGAGCTCTCTTTTGCTTCTTCATTTTTTTTTTTAGACAGTGTGTATATCTCTTTAAGGTTTGGAAAAACTGCAGCTAAAGCTCTTTGCCCTGGGGCACTTCGGCAACTTATCTTAAGGTGCTGGGCAGGTGGGGGCTACGACTAAGTCCAAATTACTCCTTAAACAAGGCAAGTCTGCCAGAACACCTGCCCCCAAACAGGGCAGAGTGTCCCGAGTGCCTCAGATAAACTCCAGGTGTTTGGAATTTGGAGTTTGGAGTTTGGAATTTCTGCCACAATGAGCTGAGCTGAGTCCCACCCTCACTTCCGGCCTATACCCGAGTCCGCTTGTTTATCCCTCTGTCCGAGTTAGACAAACCTGATATGAAGTTCTTCAGAGAGCAGTGTCCAAATATTTCTGGATTCGTTGACTTGAAGATCAGTTCAGAGTCTTATTTTATTGTTGGTTTGAGAGAAAATCAGAGGAGGACACAGAGAGTCACGTTTTCACTCTGCCATCTTGGCTCCCCAAACTGGAAATTCTGACAATAAAAGGGGAAATTAATAAAATTGAAAATAAGAAAACTATTGAATTAATAAAATTAAGATTTGATTTTACGAAAAAACCAACAAAATAGATAAGCCTTTAGTTAATTTGATAAGAAAAAGGAAAGAGGAAAATCAAATTGTTAGTCTCAAGAATGATAAGGGAGAACTTTCCTCCAATGAAGAGTAATTTAGAGCAATAATTAGGAGTTGCTTTGCCCAACTTTATGCCAGTAAGTTTGATAATCTAAATGAAATGGAGGAATATCTACAAAAATATAGATTGCTCAGGTTAACAGAAGAGGAAATAAATTATTTAAATAGCCCCATATTAGAAAAAGAAATAGAACAAGCTATTAACCAACTCCCTAAAAAAAATCTCCAGGGCCAGATGGATTTATATGTGAATTCTACCAAACATTCAAAGAACAATTAATTCCAATTCTATACAAATTATTTGAAAAAATAGGGACAGAAGGTATACTACCAAATTCCTTCTATGAGACCGATATGGTTCTGATAGCTAAACCAGGTAGGGTGAAAACAGAGAAAGAAAACTATAGACCAATTTCCCTAATGAATATTGATGCAAAAATTTTAAATACGATATTAGCAATGAGATTACAGAAAGTCATCCCCAGGATAGTACACTATGACCAAGTAGGATTTATACCAGGGATGCAGGGCTGGTCCAATATTAGGAAAACTATGGGCATAATTATATTAATGCCCAAACTATCAAAAACCATATGATTATCTCAATAGATGAAGAAAAAGCATTCTTTAAAATCCAACACCCATTCCTATTAAAAACACTAGAGAGTATAGGAATAAATGGGCTTTTCCTTAAAATGATTAGTAGCATCTAGTTAAAACCATCAGGAATCATCATATGTAATGGAGACAGACTAAAACCATTTCCAATAAGATCAGGAATGAAACAAGACTGCCCACTGTCACCATTACTATTTAATATTGTATTAGAAATGTTAGCTTTGGCAATAAGAGAAGAAAAAGAGATAAAAGGAATTAGAGTAAGTAATGAGGAAACCAAATTATCACTCTTTGCAGATGACATGATGGTATACTTAGAGAGACTCAACTAAAAAACTACTAGAAACAATTCATAACTTTAGTAAAGTTGCAGGATTCAAAATAAATCCACATAAATCATCAGCATTTTTATATATTACCAATAAAGGTCAGCAGCAAGAGATATAAAAAGAAATTCTATTCCAAATAATGGATGATAGCATAAAATATTTGGGAATCTATCTGCCAAGGAAAAGTCAGAAACTATACGAACTAAACTACAAAACACTTTCCGCACAAATAAGATCAGACCTAATGAATTGGAACAACATTAAGTGCTCATGGGTAGGCTGAGCGAATATAATAAAAATGACAATACTACCCAAACTAATATACTTATTTAGTGCCATACCAATCAAACTCCCAAGAAATTATTTTAGAGAGCAAAGTTCTTTTGGAAGAACAAAAGGTCACGTGTTTCAAGGGAATTAATGAAAAAAAAAAGGCAGATGAAGGTGGCCTTGCTGTACCAGATCTAAAATATATTATAAAGCAGCGGTCATCAAAGCCATTTGGTACTGGCTAAGAAATAGAGCAGGTGATCAGTGGCATAGGATAGGATATCAGGACAATCTAGGCAATAACTTTAACAATTTAGTATTTCATAAACCGAAAGACCCCAGATTTTGGGATAAGTACTCACTATTCAACAAAAACTGCTGGGAAAATTGGAAACTAGTGTGGAAGAAATTAGGGCTTGAACCATACCTAACACCACATACCAAGATAAGATCTACATGGATTCATGATCTAGATAAAAAGAGTGATTTTGTAAGCAAATTAGAGGAACATAGGATAGTTTACCTATCAGACCTGTGGATATGGGATAAATTTATGTCCAAAGAAGATCTGGAACTTTTAATTGAACACCAGATAGATAATTTTGATTATATTAAGTTAAAAAGTGTTTGTACAAATAAAACTAATGCAGACAAGATTAGGAGGGAAGCATCAAATTGGGAAATCATCTTGACATTTAAGGGTTCTGATAAAGGCCTCATACATACAGAATTTTCTCATATATATAAGAATTCAAGGCACTCTTCAATAGATAAGTGGTCAAGGGATATGAACAGACAATTTTCAGATGATGAAACTAAAACCATCTCTAGTCATATGAAAAGTTGCTCGAAGTCACTATTGATCAGAGAAATGCAAATTAAGACAACTCTGAGGTACCACTACACACCTGTCAGATTGGCTAAAATGATAGGAAAAGTTAACGATGAATGCTGGAGGGGATGTGGGAAAGCTGGGACACTAATACATTGTTGGTGGAACTGTGAACGGATCCAACCATTCTGGAGAGCAATTTGGAGCTATGCTCAAAAGTTATCAAACTATGCATACCCTTTGACCCAGCAGTGTTTCTATTTGGCCTATATTCCAAAGAGATCTTAGAGGAGGGAAAGTGCCCCACATGTGCAAGAATGTTTGTGGCAGTCCTTTTTGTAGTGGCTAGAAACTGGAAAGTGAATGGATGCCCATCAATTGGAGAGTGGCTGAATAAATTATGGTATATGAATGTTATGGAATATTATTGCTCTGTAAGAAACGACCAGCAGGACAATTTCAGAGAAGCCTGGAGAGACTTGCATGAACTGATGTTGAATGAAACAAGCAGAACCAGGAGTTCATTATACACAGCAACAACATTACATGATGGTCTATTCTGATGGACATGGCTCTCTACAACAAAGAATTGTCTCCAACCACTTCCAATTGTTCAGTGAAGAAAGCCATATAGACCCAGAGAGAGGGATATGAAATATGGGCCACAACATAACATTTTCATGCTCTCTATTTATGTTTGCTTGCATCGTGTTTCCTTTCTCTGATTTTGTCTTTTTTTTTCTTGTAGATAGGATTTTTCTTGCACAACTTGTCAAGTATTTCAACATTATTAACTTGTAGTGGACTTCCTGCCATCTAGGGGAGGGGAGGGTACTGGGGATAAAATTTGTAACGGAAAGCTTTGTAAAGATCAATGCTAAGGAACTACCCATACATATGTTATACAAATAAAAAATCTTTAATAATTAAAAAATCTTAAATCGGTCCTCTCCCAGGGAAATACATGTGTATTTTTTATATTAGATAAATTAGTTAATCATATAAGTTAAATGTCAATTCACAAAGCAGAGAACAGGGTCTGAAAAAGTTAAACAAATTGGAGGCAATTTCTGATGGCGTTAAGTTTGGAATAGAATCTATGTTGTTATTTTACAAGGGAATCCCACCAAAAAAGTCATTTTCCTTGTTCACAAGATACACACTCTGGGTATTCAGTTACTCTCCCTAGTTCTCTCTAGATGTTGGAACTGAGTACATAATTGCTCCCTGTGCCCCAAGTCTAATCCTATTTAAAGCGTCCTTACCAAAGGCAAAATGGAAAATACCTACACCATGAAATACAGGAAACCACTTTTCTGATCCAGTCCTCCTGCCTGGAAATTATCTTTTTTTTCTTTCTGAAATTGGAGTGGGTTATGGATTGATACCCTCCCACTTCTTCAATCTAGACAGCTAGAATATAATGGTTTATTAATAGGTAAATGCAAAATTGCCATTGTATACCTTGATGAAAATGTATTCTCCCTCCAGGTAAGGCTGTACCATATGAATCAATGTACATGAGTCCAAGGTGCCTAATGTGTCAAGATTTATGGTCCCACAGAGTAACATGTGGTTGACTAAATATGTTTCCTCCCACTCCCCTTAGGTTATCAGAACATGAGTTAGTGTAAGCAGAAGAAAAATATTTTTAATGATAAGAAACCCAAATCTCCAAGGCTACTGACCCAGTTTTTGACAGACTTTCTATCAACTTAACTCTTCCTTTTTAAAAATAGCAAGACAATTTAAAATGTTCACATTTCTTTGGACAACCCTGCAACTTGTTCAAACCTTAATAAAACACCACTTTTGAAGATCATTAAGAAATGGGGAAAATTCATTCAAAGGAAGGAAAATTATTTAAAGCATTTCTTTGTTCTTTTGTAAGTATTACATACTATAAAATGAAACTTAATTATCTCTTTTCTTTAAAACATAACCCCATAAGAACAATATTTATGTAACTCTAAAGATCAAAAGATAATTAAGCATCACAGAGTTTGTTTTACTGGTATCCTCCAACTGGGATTAGAAATAATCTATTACATCTGACATGTTAGTAACAAAATAAAGCAGACTTTAGATTCTAGTTGATTTTGTAGTTTGATTTGTAGGCTAAAGAAAAGGGACTCTAAATTTATGTAATCTTTAACTCTTTTTTATTGCTTTATTTGATCTTGACTTTTAATAAATTGTTTTATCTTCCTGCTTTGCAGTGTCAACACTGATATAAGACCTTTGTTGGTAGTTTAAAATATCAGATCTGTGGTGAGGTGGGTGGGGCTATATTCTAAGGTGATAAAATGCTGAAGGGTTTAAAACCATTCTATCATGCATGAGCTTGTTCCCTTTGGTGATCTACCTCAGATGAATCCTATTTAACCTACCCTCAGAAACATAGGGATAAATCCCTCTCATGCAGTAATATATCCTGACCATATCCATTTCTATTTCAGCATTATCCATTCCTAAAGTAACAAAAGCAACCATGTAGTTTCTTGGGGCTGGTGTGTGTGTGTGTGTGTGTGTGTGTGTGTGTGTGTGTGTGTGTTTGTTTCTTGGAGTATCTCTACTCAAGAGAATTCCCTCTCTAACTTAACTTACATTGTCTTTATTTTGTTCCAAGAGCAAAACATTTTAGTTAAAACTCTGTGAAATCTCAGCAGTTTTTACTGGTGCTATGTGAATGAAAACTCCTGGTTTTCTACCTTACTTTCAAAGTGCCTTTTTATAATGATTTCAGATTAAGTCATGCCATATGCAAATTTATCACATACCTTCCTCGTCTGACTTCAAAGCTGAGAAAGCTTAAATGAGATATTCCTGGAATCAGTAATGTGCTCCCTTTTTATTTTTTTCCCAAAGTTCTAAGGTTCAATTTGGGAAGTTCATTTATGTTTTCTTGATACCATGGTGTATTCTGCTTGCTAGTCTTCAATTCCTCTTGAAATATGCTCTCATTTTATAGTTAAACAACTGTCAGTTATTCATTTAAATTACAGGAGGGACAATATTTAAGGAAAACTTGTTTAGAAGACAACATAAAAGATTCTAGGAATTAGTAAATTATGTATTATTATAACTCATGTACAAAGAAAGTTTAAGAAACTGACAAAAATAGAAATGAAATGCTTCATCATATACAATTTCAATCAACTATGTTTATCTTAAGTTCTTAGACAATCAATATCTGTGATTTTAATCAACTTTCCCATGATATTGGCCTGCTTCTTTAAATTTTCAGGTATCTATGGTTTATAGTAGTTATATCCTCCATTAAGTTGACCAAACCCCCTCCAGGATATAGCACAAATCTCATTCAACTGTAGATCATGACTCCATAGTTCATAAAGGTGAATATGGAGCTTGGCAAATTATGATTTATTGTCAGTAAATGTTTGAATTGTATACCTATTTTATATACATATAAACCAAGGGTCATGTGAAAATTTCTTGAGTGGAAAGGGATTGTGAGTAGAGAAAGTTTAAAAAGTCCTGATTTAGCAGACAATTTTCTGAATTATTATGCATTAAAAAATCACCTTGTAGGCAACCTTTTGATGATAAATTTCTTTTTTTTCCAAATTTAGCTAGGCTAATCTTCAGATGACAAATATATAGCCCACTGTCAGATTCTGATTAAAAATATTATTAGCTTGTTGGACCTATTAGAACTTGTAGGGGCACAACTTTCAATTACTGAGGGTTACACCTTGGTCCCAGAGAACAGATGATTAAAAAAACTCTACCAACAATGAAGTATTTCACCACTTTGGATAGAAGAGAGCTAGACTACAGATATAAAATAATGCATATGCTGTCACAGAAGAGAAAGTTAGACTTGGAGTGAGGATGATTAGAATTTAAATAGCACATTCTTTGGCTGTGTGATACTGAACAAGTAAATAGCCTCTCTCTGTTTCAGTTTCCCCATCATAAGATGGGAATGATAGTAAAAACATCAAAAAGATGTTAGAACGATCAAATGAAATAGGTAGAGAGATGGAGCTAGATATAAATACATAAATTAGGCTATTTCCCATCATTTTTTGCTAAACTTCTAATCTTTTTAAATTGGGAGGGGTTACTCTTTTGAAGAATACATATGGAAATAATTTTGGTATGAAAACAAAAGGTATCAGTAATACATTTTATTAAAGAAATGATAAATGTCGGAGAGGATATAGGAAAACTGTGACAATAATGCAATGTTGGTGGAGTTGTAAAATGATCCAACCATTCTGGAGATCAGTTTGGAACAATGCCCAAAATATTATAAAACTGTGCATACCCTATAATTGTGCAGTATCTTTACTGGGTCTATATCCAAAAAAAATCATAAAGGAGGGAAAAAGACCCACTGGTGCATATTTGTGGCAGTCATTTTGGTAATGGCAAAAAATTGGAAACTGAGTGAATGTCCATCACTTGGGGAATGTCTAAATAAGTTTTGGCATATAAATGTAGTAGAATATTATCATTCTATTGAAAATGATGAGCAGGCTAATTTCAAGAAAAGCCTGGAAAACCTTACATGAAAGTAAAGTGTGCAGAACCAAGAAAAAATTGTATGCAACAACAAGATTATATGATCAGCTGTGTAGATTTCTCAACAATGAGATGATCAAGACAATCCCAATAGATCTGTGATGGAAAGAGCCCTCTGCATCCAGAGAAAACTATGAAGACTGAATCCAACAAAGCATTACATTTTGACCTTTTTGTTGTTTTTTGTTTACTTGTTTTTTTCTCATGTTCATTTTCCCTTTTTGATTTTTCTTACGAAGCATGACAAATATGGAAATATGTTTAAAAAATTGAATATGTTTAACCTATATTGGATTGCTTGCTGTCTAGGGGAGTGGGGGAGGAGGGAAGAGAGAAATTAAAATTTGGAACATAAAGTTTTTCAAAGATAAATGTTAAAAACTATCTTTGCATGTATTTGGAAAAATAAACAACTATTAAAAAGTTATTTATATGATGTTGAAAAAATAAATGTATGTGTGCATGCTTATATATATATATATATGTGTGTGTGTGTGCATATATATATGCATTTATACAAAAGAAAACAAATAATCAAAATCTTTACCCAAGTAATGCGGGGGAGGAATCAACAAATGAAAAAACTTAATCATATTTCAAGAAATTATGAAAGCAAACTTCACAGATCTTTTAGAAACAGATAACATAACAAAAATGAAAATATTTCATTATTGAATCCTGAAATAACCATTCAAATGAAAACAAAGTATAATATAGTCAAAATCTAAAATTTCCAAGTCAATAAAAAATTACTACAAACAGCTAGAAAAAGAGGTCAAAAATCCCAGAGTCACATAAGACATAACAGTAACTACTGGAGAGGAAAAAAAATTTGAAATATAGTAATTCAAAATGAAAAATATAAAATATTGATACCAAGAATAATATCCTTCAAAATGAATATAGCCCTGGAAGGGAAAAGACAGAGAACTTCCAAGCATTCCAGATGAAAAACATAAAGTTAAGTAGAAAATTTGAATTGAAATTTTAGCATGCAAGAAAAAGAAAGGTAAAATTTATTGAACTAAATTTTGGGCTAAATAAAAACACTCTTATAATCTAATAGGTAAAGAAGAAGTGAGCACTCCTTATGCAGCCTCATGTCTTCAAGGAGTTCAGGAGTTAAAGGAGAGAAATGCAAGACTAGTTAAATAAGAATAGGCAGAAAAAGATTGAATTTCAAGGGGGGCTGAAATACAAGAAAGGAGTTAGTAATAAATCCCATGGCTTCAAGTTCTTGCATACAAATGCCCCAAGATTAGGCAGTTTGCAAGGAGAACTAAATCTCCAAATGGAAGGAGGAACATTTGACCTTTTTAGTTAGACTTGAGACTTATTAGGATGAGACATATAACTGCAATATGACTCTGGATGCATATACCTCATTAAAATAAAACAAAATAGAATAGATAAAATTGGATTTGATGGAACAGCATTCGATTTTAAGACAATATTGTTATGCAAAGAAATCAAAAATCAGAAAGGGATAGCATGGAGAATATATTATAAACCATATGGACAGATGGAGAAATATAAGAGGAATTTGGGAAACATCCCAATCTTGATAGTGACATGATATAATGTGTAATGAAGGCAGTTTGTGTGTGTTGCAGAGGGAATAGTTCAATTATCCAGACATTTGTTGTAATTCTGTCTGCAAAAGTAGAGTAGCTAATAACTTCTTGTCTTCTAATTAGTGATAAATTAATTCTTCAAAAAGCAGAGGAACCAACAAGGGGGAATTATCTGCTGAATCTGATTTATAATTACAAAGATAAATTTGTTGTGAGAAGAGAAATTATGGGTGTCTTGGTGGGAACTAGCCTACTATAATTTGTGATAGAGGAGAAAGAAGCTAGGAATAGTGAGGCAGAGCTTAGAGGAAACATAGATAGGTTTCTTTAAACAGAATTTTCATTGCAAACTTTTACTATAAAAATATTATGATTGATCCTAATTTTATATAAAGTAAATCAGAAATTACAAACAGTTTAAATAAATAGGGAAATTATGTATGAAACTCCTGATAGCTGCAGGCAAAGAGGACATTGGAAGAGTTCATGCCTTGCTGTTCTTTTGGTGATCTCAAAGAGCAATTGAAGCCAGCAGCTTTTGTCTATTCCAGTCACTCTTTTCAGATACCTTTTTTCATTAACAATCAGTTGTGATGATCACTGAAGACAGTCTTGAAACACTCAGACTCCACTTCCTGAACTTCCACTGCAAAATGCCTATTTATATAGAGAAAGCCTTCTCTCTATATAGGATGGCCATTTTGTTGCTGTTGGTAGGATTGCTCCTCTCCAAACCTGAATGCTGACTGAATTTCACACAGAGCTTAGTATTTCCTCCTTCCAATCCTGTGTGTCTGTGTACAAACTGCCAGGAGAATATCTAGGAGAAAAACTTGCATTCTAGCTGGAGCTACAATTTCTAGAATTTCCAGAGTTCTGAGCATTCCCCCTGCCAAACACAAAAGTGTGAACACTTGGTTATGTTCTGATAATGGTGAAACTATAAGAACCATTTAAATAATAAAAAATGAGGTTATTGTAGTCAATGCAGGATGCATTTTGTAATAGTTTTTCTTTCATCTTTAATATTCTCTTCCTATGCTTCATTTTTCCTAAACCTCTTCTTCTTTAATATGACTTTCTCACTCCTCAATATTTTTTCACCAGGCTATTTCTTCTGATGTGGTGACCTTCTGCTCCTTTTTTAATCAGTTCAAATCTACAGTCTCCTCTACTCTTTTTTGTAAAAAGATTTTTATTTGCAAAACATATGCATGGGTAATTTTTCAACATTGACCCTTGAAAAGCTTTCTGTTGAAGATGGTGAACTTCAGACAGCATTCTCTGTGAACTCCTGAGACCTTCCCTCAGACACAGACAAAGTGAGCCTCCGAACTGGTTTTGGAGTCCACCAAACCCTTGGACTACAATGCACTTCTATCAACAATCAATTTTGAAAAAACTTCGGAGAAGGTTAGACTCAGGGGAAATCTGCCCCTGGTCGCAATCAGACACCAGCCAGGGCAGAAGTCAGGACTGCGATTGAGGGGTGGATTTTAGGCACCCAGGAAGCCCCTGGGAGATGCCTGGGCCACTTTGCTCTTCTTGCGGGCAGGTGCTTTGGAAGATCTGCCTTTGGTAAAGGGTGGATTGAGAGCAACTGAAAACGTGGTCCTAGCGCAGATCTAGCCCTACCAGCCTCAGACCGGAAGTCAACTCAGCAAACTACCCCAGGGCAAATACAAATTGTTGCAGTATTCTCTGCTGGTGACTGATACCCCAACTTTAAATCATGAGCAAGAAGCAGAAGAAAGCTCTCACCATAGACAGCTTTTACGGAGAAAAAATAGAACAGTCCCCAGATCCTGAGATTCTGAAAACAACCCCAGATGAAGCCACAAAGGAAGACTTAAGTTGGTCTCCCTTCCAGAAGGCTTACCTGGAAGATTGCATTAAGAATCTCAAAAGAGAACTACAAGAAGAATGGGGAAATAAACTGACATCAGTGCAACATAAATATCAAAAACTGGAAAATAGGACTGGTGAATTGGAAAAAGAAAACAATTCACTGAAAAACAAAATTGGTGAATTGGAAAAGACAACAATTCACTGAAAAATAAAACTGGCAAAATGGAAAAAGAATGCATTGAATCAAGAAATTCAATTGGCCAGCTACAAAAGGAGCTAAAAAAGATAACAGAAGGAAATAATACTTTAAAAATTAAAATTGAACAAATAGAAGTAAATGACTCAATAAGACTTCAAGAATCAGTTAAACAAAAACAAAAAAATGAAAAAATAGAAGAAAACATGAAATATCTCCTAGGAAAAACAACTGACTTGGAAAACAGATCCAGGAGAGACAATTTAAGGATTATCGGACTCCCTGAAAGCCACAATGAAAAAAAGAACCTGGATGCTATCTTCCAGGAAATCATGAAAGAGAATTGCCCTGATGTTTTAGAATCAGAAGGCAAAATTGGCATTGAAAGAATTCACGGATCACCTCCAGAAAGAGACCCCAAAATTAAAACCCCAAGGACTATCGTGGCCAAATTTGAGGACTATCGCACCAAGGAAAAGATATTGCAAGCAGCTAGAAAGAAACAGTTCTAATACTGAGGAACTGTAATTAGAGTTACACAGGATCTGTCAGCTTCCACTTTAAAGGATCGAAGGCCCTGGAATCAGATATTCCCAAAAGGCAAAAGAACTTGGATTACAGCCAAGAATAAGTTATCCAGCTAGAAGGAGCATCATCTTCCAGGGAAGAAGATGGTCATTCAATGATACAGGAGAATTTCACCTATTTCTAATGAAAAGACCAGATCTGAACAAAAAATTTGACCTCCAAATAGAGAACTCAAGAGAAGCATAAAAAGGTAAAAAGGAAAACTCTTGAGAACTGTATTTCTACTATAGGTATCCTTAACAAATTGCGGTATAATTTGATTTTTCTTTGATAATAATGGAAAAGAAATTAGAGGTGGAAGGGATACTATACTGAAAAAGAAAAAGGGAGGGGGAAGGAGGCAAAATAAAGTAAAAATACAGAAGGTAAAATACGGCAAAATAACATAAAGAGACATAGAAGATATAATATAATTGAGGGAAAGAAGGGAG
>JAJPUD010027471.1:2500-15537 GCA_023553655.1 Myrmecobius fasciatus | reverse complement strand
GAAAGAAATTAGGGAGGTAAACAAAATGTTAGAAAAGTTAGGTATGATAGACCTTTGGAAGAAATTGAATGGTGATAGAAGGGAGTTTATTTTTTCTCAGGGGTTCATGGAACATATACAAAAATTGATCATGTGTTAGGACATACAACCCTCAAAATCAAATACAGAAAAGAAGAAATAGCAAGTGCATCCTTTTCAGATAGATCATGATGCAATAAAACTCACATGTAATATAAGGCCAGGAGAAAATAGACTAAAACTTAATTGGAAATTAAATAATCTCATCCTAAAGAATGAATGGGTGAAAGAGCAAATCATAGACACAATCAATAATTTCATCCAGGAGAATGACAATAATGAGACAAAATACCAAAATTTGTGGGATATGGCCAAAGCGGTTATAAGGGGCAATTTTATATCTCTAGATGCTTACTTGCATAAAATAGAGAAAGAGAAAATCAATGACTTGGGCTTACAATTTAAAAAGCTAGAAAAAAAGCAAATTAAAAACCCTCATTTAAATACCACATTGGAAATTCTGAAAATAAAAGGGGAGATTAATAAAATTGAAAATAAGAAAACTATTGAATTAATAAATAAAACTAAGAGGTGCTTTATGAAAAAAAACAAAAAAATAGATGTCTAGCTAGTTTGATAAGAAAAAGGAAAGAGGAAAACCAAATTGTTAGTCTCAAAAACAATAAGGGAGAACATTCCTCCAAAGAAGAGGAAATTAGAGTAATAATTAGGAGCTACTTTGCCCAACTTTATGCCAAGAAATTTGATAATCTAAATGAAATGGAGGAATATCTACAAAAATATAGATTGCCCAGGTTAACAGAGGAGGAAATAAATTATTTAAATAGCCCCATTTTAGAAAAAGAAATAGAACAAGGTATTAATCAACTCCCTAAGAAAAAAATTTCCAGGGCCAGAAGGATTTACATGTGAATTCTACCAAACGTTCAAAGAACAATTAATTCCAATACTATACAAACTATTTGAAAAAATAGGGACAGAAGGTGTACTACCAAATTCCTTCTATAATACTGATATGGTGCTGATAGCAAAACTAGGTAGGGAGAGAAAAGAGAAAGAAAACTATAGATCAATTTCCCTAATGAATATTGATGCAAAAATTTTAAAAAAGATATTTATTAGCAATGAGATTACAGAAAGTCATCCCCAGGATAATACACTATGAGCAAGTAGGATTTATACCAAAAATGAGGAAAACTATCAGAATAATCAATTATATTAATAACCAAACTAACAAAAACCATATCATTATTTCAATAGATGCAGAAAAAGCTTTTGATAAAATCCAACACCCATTCCTATTAAAAACACTAGAGAGTATAAGAATAAATGGGCTTTTCCTTAAAATGATTAGGAGTATCTACTTAAAACCATCAGCAGGTATCATATG
Organism: Myrmecobius fasciatus; assembly: GCA_023553655.1. Lineage (NCBI taxonomy): Eukaryota > Metazoa > Chordata > Mammalia > Dasyuromorphia > Myrmecobiidae > Myrmecobius > Myrmecobius fasciatus. The sequence goes on along the minus strand of JAJPUD010027471.1, from coordinate 14,108 downwards.
TAATGGAGACAAACTAGAACCATTCCCAATAAGATCAGGAGTGAAACAAGGCTGCCCACTGTCACCATTACTATTTAATATTGTATTAGAAATGTTAGCTTTGGCAATAAGAGAAGAAAAAGAGATAAAATTAATTAGAGTAGGTAATGAAGAAACCAAATTATCATTCTTTGCAGATGACATGATGGTATACTTAGAGAACCCTAGAGACTCAACTAAAAAATTATTAGAAACAATTCACAACTTTAGCAAAGTTGCAGGATACAAAATAAATCCACATAATTCATCAGCATTTTTATATATTACCAACAAAGTTCAGCAGCAAAAGATACGAAAAGAAATTCCATTCAAAATAACTGTTGATAGTACAAAATATATGGGAATCTATCTGCCAAGGAAAAGTCAGGAACTATACAAACAAAACTACAAAACACTTTCCACACAAATAAAGTGAGACCCAGTCAATTCGAAAAACATCAAGTGCTCATGGGTAGGCCAAGTGAATATAATAAAAATGACAATACTACCCAAATTAATTTACTTATTTAGTGCCATACCAATCAAACTCCCAAGAAATTATTTTACAGATCTAGAAAAAATAGTAGCAAAGTTCATCTGGAAGAACAAAAGGTCAAGAATTTCATGGGAATTAATGAAAAAAAAAAAAAGACTGATGAAGGTGGCTTTGCTGTACGAGATCTAAAACTATACTATAAAGCAGCGGCCATCAAAAACATTTGGTACTGGCTACGAAATAGAATAGTCGATCAGTGTCATAGGATAGAATTACAGGGCAAACCAAGCAATAACTATAGCAATTTAGTATTTGATAAACCCAAAGACCCCAGCTTCTGGGATAAGTACTCACTGTTTGGCAAAAACTGCTGGGAATTTGGAAACTAGTATGGAAGAAATTAGGGCTTAATCCACACCTAACACCACATACTGAGATAAGATCTAAATGGGTCAGGATTTGGATATAAAGAGTGATATTTTAACTAAATTAGAAAAACGTCGTATAGTTTACCTCTCAGACCTGTGGAGATGGAATAAATTTATGTCCAAAGAAGAACTAGAACTCTTAATTGAACACCAGATAGATAATTTTGACTATATTAAGTTAAAAAAAATTTTGTACATACGAAACTAATGCAGAGAAGATTAGGAGGGAAGCAATAAATTGGGAAATCATCTTTACATTTAAAGGTTCTGATAAAGGCCTCATTTCTAAAATACATAGAGAATTGTCTCATATTTATAAGAATTCAAGCCATTCTCCAATCAATAAATGGTCAAAGAATATGAACAGACAATTTTCAGATGATGAAATTAATACTATTTCTAGTCATATGAAAAGGTGCTCAAACCACTACTGGTCAGAGAAATGCAAATTAAGACAACTGTGAGGTACCATTACACACCTGTCAGATTGGCTAAAATGACAGGAGAAGATAGTGATGTGTGTTGGAGGGGATGTGGGAAAACTGGGACACTGATACATTGTTGGTGGAACTGTTAATGGATCCAGCCATTCTGGAGAGCAATTTGGAACTATGCTCAAAAAGTTATCAAACTGTGCATACACTTTTACCCAGCAGTGTTTCTATTGGGCTGATATCCCAAAGAAATATTAAAGAAAGGAAAGGGCCCCACATGTGCAAAAATGTTTGTGGCAGCCCCTTTTGTAGTGGCTAGAACCTGGAAGCTGAATGGATGCCCATCAATTGGATAATGGCTGAACAAATTATGGCACATGAATGTTATGGAATATTATTGTTCTATAAGAAACGACCAGCAGGATGACTTCAGAGAGGCCTGGAGAGACTTGCATGTCCTGATGCTGAGTGAAATGAGCAGAACCAGGAGATCATTATATATGGCAACAACAATACTATATGATGATCAATTCTGATGGACATGGCTCTCTTCTACAATGAAATGTTTCAAACCAGTTCCAATTTTTCGGTAAAGAAAGCCATATACACCCAGAGAGAGGGATATGAAATGTGGAACACAACATAACATTTCCATGCTCTCTATTGATGTTTGCTTGCATTGGGTTTCCTTTCTCAGATTTTTTTTTTCTTGTAGATACGATTTTTCTTGCACAACAATGATAAGTGTGGAAATATGTATACATATATTCAATTTTTCAAGTATTTTAAGATAATTAACATGTAGTAGATTTCCTGTCATGTAGGGGAGGGGTAGGTACTAGGGGGGGGAAATTTGTAACAGAAAGCTTTGTAAGGGTCAATGTTGAAGAATTAACCATACATATGTTTTGCAAATAAAAAGTTTTAATTAAAAAAAAGAAACTTAGAATTCTATCCAAAATTGAATTCTATATTTAATCCACGTATAAAATGGATACAACCCATGAACCCATAGAACAAAATAAAATCTCCATACATTCTGTTACAAATTCCCTCTAGATTGCTCCCAACCCAGATTTTTTTCCTCAGGATTTCAAAATCAGTAAGGGAAAATATTTAATCATCGCCTTTCTTCCTCTACAAACATTTAGGCTAACCAAGCCATTGGACTTAATAGATTGCATTTAGCTGTCAAAAAATGTAGAATTCTTTGTTAAAGTAGGGTTCTTTTTCCAGGGTAGAGGGTAAAATGTCTCAAATGTCAGAGTTGTGAAGCAGTTTTTAGAGATCTTTCTAACGACTTGTAAGTTTTCAGTTATTGAAAGGTGTTATGATTCAAGAAGAGAGTATTTGACCAAAAGCCCTCTTTTCTGCCCTGTAATTGTGAGACCATTTTACTGTGACTATAAGTTCTAATGTGCTAAAACAATAGACTCAAAAGTTTCCAGAGGCAAGAAGATATTCCTATTTTTTTTTTTTGTCTAATATCAAGCAACCTTCTATACTGATTGATCCTATAAATCATCTGGACTTCATTCAACCCTGAAAATTCTTTTTGCTGGCTCTGGTCTCTGAGACAGGAATTCATAAAGATGGTATGACCTACAGACTTTTCTCCCAGGCTGTCTGATGTCTTGCTTATCACTGGATCATAGATTACAAGAGACCTTACAATTCATGTAGTCTGAACATCTTAGTGTATGGTATAGTGCATTTTTAATGGGTGTCCCCCATGCATGGCATTCTTTCCATCCTCATTTCAGTGTCCTAGTTTCACACGACTTCTGCAAATCTAAGCTAAAATTTTACCATCTGAATGATCCTTTCCCAATCCTTCTTAGTGCTACTGTTTCATTCATTTTCCAATTTACCTTGTATATATCTTGCTTGTTTTAATGTTATCTACCTCCACGAGGCTATGAATTTCTTATGGAAAGGAACTGATTTTTTTCTTTCTTTGAATCCCCAAGACTTAGCACAAAGCTAGCTTAATAGTAAGCACTTAATGATTTTTTGACTTGATTTGAGTAAAATAAGGCCCAGAGACATTAAACTATTTCCCCAAAGCCATGCAAGTAATAAGTGACCAAATCCAGATTTGAACCCAATACTTAACTCACTAGCTATGTGAACTTGGCCAACTCACTTAACCCCAAACTGCCTTGTAAAAAAACAAGAACAAACCCAGAACTTTTGATTCAACTAGTTCTCTTTCTACTCCACAAATATTTTGTGTAGAAATAAAATGAGGCTTAGAAGCATTAAGCAACTTTTGAGTCATTTCCCAGTCAAGGATAGGTTAGGAAGAGAGTTTTGTGGACACTCATGTCTTGAGGTGACCAAAGCCCAACTCTAACATAAAATCCAAAGTCAAGATGCAGACTAGAAAATTAAGCAAACATTATCAAAAGAATGTGACTATGAAAAACTACCATGGTAATAAGAAAGTTCAGGAAACAAACTCTCAAGATGATGACTTCAAATATATCTACAAGTTTTAAAACCTCAAAGAAGAGAAAAATGTAGATTGGACACAATCTCAACAAGAATCCTAGAAAATCTAAAGAAAGATGCATGAAAAGATTTCTATCTATTTAGCAAACAAGAACTGAAGAGGAAAAAATGGGAAAATAAATTTGAGCTATGTAAGAAAATTTTGAAAAAAAATTAATAATTCAGCATTTTTCAATCTGCACTGTATTTGTCACGATATGGAGGAAACCCTAAATTTCCATTAGTTTTTCCATTGGATGGCAAACTTTAGGCAGTTTCCCCAGAAAAGTTTTGATTTAGACCCTCACAACAGACTGCCTTTAATTTCTGAGACACAGCTTAGCTAAATATATGGCAAACTTTAACCAGTTTACCCAGATGCAGATAATAAAAAAGAATTTTACAAAATGTCACTCATGACATTTTTTAATGTGTAATCCTGATGGTAGGAGTTGCATAATTTATTAATACTGATACTTTTTAAGCTATCCATATACATTAACTTAGCTGTTGCCACATTAAAATGTAGTATCATTGTGCAATGTTGTCAGTAATGGAATACTACTGGAAAAATGAATCATAGATGTCTTTCAATCTCACTATAAGAGAAATTAGAAGAGATAAAAAAGAAAGTTGCAGAAAAATGAATGGATTATTCAAGGGTTATTTTGGAGGTATAAATGAAGGAGTTGTTGGGTGGGATTAATCATGTATACAAAGTTAACAAGAAATACTTCATTGGACATTTGGTCATCTATATTACAGCATTCATTACAAATTTATGCAAAAGACTACTATGATAATAATTTCTGCTATGCATTCACATCTGTTACAGAGGATGAAAACATTATGAAACTCTGAAGAATTTGATAAGAATCCACATTAAATCAACATATACTTTGGAAATAGGGGAATGCAACAAGAAACATGTTGAAAATATGGATAAAATAAATCAAAGATACAAATGTCTAGCCCTTAAAACAATAGAAATTTCACATCTGTATTGCATAAATATTTCTTGTGGGGAAAAAAATCAGGATGCCTTGGAAATAGGGGGCTACCCAACTTATGTCAATAAAAATTGCATTGATTATATTTTATCAGACAGGTTAATACTAGTTTACTTATGTAGGAGTTATTCTTGAATCAGCTATGTACAGTCAGATTTCTGACTTCTCAGAGAAAAGATCAAAATTAGAACAAAGCTTAATTTTTTTTTAAAAAAAAGTTAGGGTATGAAATTAAAATAACTCAATTTTGACCTATTCAAAAAGCTTTTAGGGATGGGATTAAAATGTAAGAAAAGACAGTCATAGATGACAATAATTTAAAAAAAAATTAAAGTAATGTAGATAAATTGTCCTAATAAAGAGGTAAAAAGTTGAAAAAATCTCCTTAGAGTGCAAACACTTTATTTTATTGCTAACCAGAGAGCAGATAACTCTTAAAATTATTTTATTTGACCATTCACACAGTAAAAACTAATGGGATGACTAAACTATAACATACACTTGGATGAGCAATATATAGGGAACAAAGGTTTTCACTTTGGGGTTTGTGAACATATATACATATATATATATGCCTATATGTATTTTTATGTGTGTGCATATGTAACTATTTCAATATAATGTATTTCCTTTCTCATCCTAGGTATTTCACTCTATTCATTTAAAAAACATAATTCTAAAAAAAATCCCTTAAAAATCATAAGATAATTAAAAAGAAACCATGACACACAAAAATAAGAATCTTTCTCTCTCTCTTTCTCTCTCTCTCTCTCTCTCTCTCTCTCTCTCTCTCTTTCTCTCTTTCTCTTTTTCTTTGTGTCTGATTCTCTCTTACACACATAAAGATACATGTCTATGTATATGTGTCTATGTGTGTTTATCTTAGGCATCATCCTAAATCCTAATTTCTGGTGATACATATTATGTAAAGTGAGAAATGGAGAAAAGCCCCAAGCATACTGGATACTAACCTTACTTCTTGCAGTGAATTTATGGGAGGGCAGGGATATCAAGTCATATAAAACTGGCACACATATAAGGGTGATAGTGTCCATCAATGCAGAGAATTTCCACGTCAATAAGATCACAAGTATGTTACAAGAATTCAATACTCCTTGTTTTAGCAATATCTCTATTGTGAATTCCAAAACTATTCCTTAAGGTTGATGGCAAAATTATATTTTATATATTAAGTTCTAGATATTTTAGTCCTTACAGTGTTGTGATCCCTTTTTGTAGGGCACATTGCAATTTTGAGCAACAAAGTTCCAATTCTGCTAAAGGAAAACCATCTCCTCAAATCAAACACATGGCTTACTATTGCTTTTTTAAGACTACTTTCCAGACAAAACTAAATAAAGTAAAGATTAGTATGCCCCTATTTTAAAACACAAAACATAAAGAGGAATCAATCAATGATTGTATTATGTCTTTTGATAAATCAGAAAAAAAATGTTTCTGAAAATGTGATCAGGGAACTGAGAACCAAGATAAGTGAAAAAAGTGACAAGAGCGCACCAGGTTGCCTTCAATGATTCTCTAAAAATTGGTCTAAAGTAATATGATATATTACTTAAGAATATGTACATGATTTTACTAAACTGCCTTGGGAAGTCATTCATGCTCTTTCGTTATATATATATTTATTCAGAGGCTGAATGAACATTTCTTGGATATATTGTAAAGGGCCTGAAATACATGAAATAGGTGGCCTCAGAGGTCCCTTCCAATTAAAGATTCTATAATATTGTGACCCTTTCCTTGTGGTCTAGATAAAGAAATAGAGTAGATCATTGAACAATTAAAGGATTCACAATTGGTTGTCTTGCCACTGAACTCAAAAGAAGAATATTGTACAGAGATCCCTTGTGAAATATTACAGGTTTCTGATATTGGCAATGTTTGTTCAACATTAGTAAAAAAAAAAAAAAAAAAGCTAACTAAAGTCACAATGCTAATAAATTTGAGAGATGAAATATCAAATACTTTTCAAGGTAGCATCATATGAAAATTGTATTTTAATCTAAGTATGTTTAAAAGTGGAAGAATATCAAAGATTTGGAACCTCTTACCTTAATTCCATTAAACACAACCCAAAGAAGCTTCAAATAATGCATAGTTAAGAGGAATGATGAATGGAAAATTATGAAACTCATTTCCAAAAAGGAAGCATCAGCCCAAGGGGAAAAAATGGTTGAAACTAACAATATAAAGCTTAAAATTTCTGATTCTTTCTGAATTTGAATCTCAAAGTTGCTGGCTGCTGCTCCTCCTCCTTCTCCTCCTCTTCCTCTTCTTCCTCTTCTTCCTCCTCCTCATTCTTGTTCTTCTTCTTCTTGTTCTTCTTTCTTCTTCTACTTCTTGTTCTTCTTTCTTCTTTTTCCTTTTTTTTCTTCTTCATTCTTTTTCTTCTTTTTTCTTCATTTCTTCTTCATTTTCCTCTTCTTTTTTCTTCTTCCTCATTTCTTCTTCTTCTTCATTTCCCTCTTCTTCTTTCTTATTCTTCTGTGTTCTTTTTTTTTTCTCCAGTTCTTGGCATCATATTAAGGAGGGACTTAAGAAACAGTCCAGTTAGATATAGGGCAACAAATATGGTGAACAAACTTGAGATAATGCCATGTACCTATGAATTAGAGAAAATGAGGACATTTACTCTCAAGAAGATAGGAAGTTTTTCAAAACTACAAACATGTTCTTCTTGAACCTAAAGGTCAGACAAGGCCCAACAGATGGAAGTTAGAATGAGGCAAAATTCAGCTCAACAAAAGAAAAAAAAATCATAATAGTTAGGACTGTCCCCAAAGGTAATGCTATACATCGGTAGATAGTGTATTTCCTTTCAGTTTAATGTTTAAAAGCAAAAGTTTGGAACTTTTTGGAATTATTGCAGTTATGACTTTATAGTTGCGGGTTCTGTTAAGATTACTTCTGATTCACCAATTTATCACCTTTAGTAACACTTACATCCTTTTGATTCTTCCTAAATCTTTTTTCCCCCACAGCATTCCCTCATTTTTCCTCAATCAAATCTCTAGTCCCTAGACCTGGCTAGTGAAAAAGTAAATGATCTGTCCTCAAAGAATGGGGATTAAGAAGGAAGGAAAGGTATTTTTAAAATTATAACACACTTAATCTTCATCTTTGTTCTGCATAGCTCTTAGTATAATGTTATCAATTTGGTGATATCAAAATGGTGATAACAATTACTAATAAATTTGAGTGATGAAATATCAAATATGAAAGTTGTATTTTAATCTAAGTATGTTTAAAAGTGGAAGAATATCAAAGATTTGGAACTCTTACCCTAATTCCATTAAACACAGCCCAAAGAAGTTTTATTGTGACATATCCACAGGTCTACTGGGTGCATTTCATTACAAAAATAAATGACAGCAAGGTATTCATTAAAAGCATTTAGAGGCATGCTGATATTGAATTAATTACTTCTGTGACATGCAGCACTAAAAATGCAAAAGTTCTGTTTATTGTCTCACCTTAAAATTTATTTCTTTTAAAGAATGGCATATATTTTAATGCATTAAAGCATGACATATTAGTGTAACAAAACCATGAATGCTAGTCATGGCCTTTTCTTAGGTATTAACTTCAGTTGTGATGACAAGTTCTCCAAATTTAAAAAAAAAGCAAATTGGGAAACAAAAGTGCTCAATTCACACACAGAGAATGAAAATATAACTGTTATATACATATGAGAAAACCTAAATCATGCAAGTTAACAAAATAAATTAATTTGGTGAAGAAAACCATGAGCTTTATGGAAATTTAAATGACATGATTTTCATTCATTCATTCATTTAATAGATATTTATTAAATTCCTTTGTCATACACAGTATTTGGGAATATATAAAGCTTAAATAAAATATGTATAGTGAAAAAGCTGACTGAACATCAGAGTTAAAGAACTTGGCTTCATATCCTGACTATGTCAATTAACCATCTATTGTCCTAAATTTCTTCAGCTGTAAAATTAGGTGGCTGAAGTAAATGATTTTTAAGTTCCTTTCCAATTTTGAATCTATAATCCTATATTTCTATGGTCCACAGCAATATTTACTTTACAATCTAGGCAGATATACATACAAGTTAGTAACTATAATCCATCAACTAACATGATAATTTTAAGAAAAGAAAAGAAAATATCATATGAGAAGGTAAATATCAATAAAAACTGTAGAGTAGGGGAGGATGGAATATCATAGAAGCCTTCTAAAAGAGTAAGTCATTTGAACTGGGCTTCAAAGCAAAGATAGAAATTCAAAATTGAAATTTGAAAGGAGGTGAGAAATCCATTTCAGGCATAAGAAACTGTTTTTGCAAATGTAGATAAACTAGAAGACATGTTGTCAGCTATCTATTAAAAAGACAAGTATTTAGAACAAAGAAATATGAAAGAGGTCAGCCTCTGAAGAGCTTTCCCTCCCTTTTTTAGTTTTTCCTTAGTCCTCATTCTATTTTCTATTTTCATTTTCTATTTTCTATTTTCATTTAAGACCTAAAAGATCTCAAGGCAAACATATGGAGCCTAAGATATACATAGTTTTCATGAAACTTCTTTAATAAAATGTTTTCCCCCACAAAGAGAAAGAGAGACAGACAAACATAGACACAAACATAGACACAGACACAGACACAGAGATACAGAGGCAAAGAGAGAAAGAAAAGAAGAGAAGAGAAAAGGAAAGGGAAGGGAGGAGAGGGGAAAAGAAAGGGAAGGAGAAAGGAAAGGGAAGGTGAGGGGAGGGTAAAAGAGGAGAGAGGGAAGAAAAAAGAAAAGAAAGAAAAGAAAAATTTGAGGCCAGATCATTCCCATAAAATAATTAACCAGGAGTTATAAATAGAGCTAGGATAATCTCACCACCAACAACAACATCACCACCAATTTTTGCTCTTAAATTGGGATCCCCAAAGGATGACTAACTGCAGATTCAAGATATTCAGTTGATGTACATTCTTAAAACTAAACTACACAAGCCCTCACCAGTATTCTTACCTCTAGTAGTAAGCTAGTGCTGCAAAAATTAATTCAAAGGATGGGCATTTACTGATATGGCATAGTAAAAGGAGTTACAAATTATCACCTTATAAGCCTAAGAGTGTGCTCTCTCCCAAATATACCCAATATGAACTGAAAATTAAACATATTTCTAGAGGATATAGGTTCTGGGGCATACATTTAAGAATCATGTGGCCAAGGCTACATACCTCTGTTACTGAAGGGTCCTTGATGTCCTTTCTTTTCTAATTTTATTCACATTCTTTTCCCTAGGAGTATTTACTCTGTGGTACATACTGGGTCTATACTTCCCTAAAGCTAAATTTCCAAAAGGATTTTTTTTCCTCAAGCCCAAAGGAAACTCTCTTTTCTAATTTCAGGAATAATTCTTTTTCCTTAGCTTCTTTCAACTGTCTCTTTGATTCCTTGAACTTTCTCCATCATGTGTGAAGTATCTCCTATTGGACATATAGCTCTACTGCCAGGTACCATGACTGATGAAGAGAAGAAAAAATTCCTGTTCTCCTAACTGCCTGCTAGCAGAAGAGCAATGGAAAAAGAAATGCTGATTCCTTCTTAACAATAAGTGCTTCCTCTATATCATTCTTTCTCCTGTATTACCAAGGGTTACTCTCTACAAAGATCTCCTACCTCAACCATTTCTAGGACTGGCAAACTACCTTTTTATACATTAATAGGGCATGGCTCATCTTCTATTTCTGGGCAGGTAACAGAAACTTGCGTTTTGAATTCTAAAAAGGAAAAAAAAATACCACATAAATTTAGCAGAAGCAACAAGCCCATCAAAGACTATGTAAAATCATAAAACCAGGAGGGAACAAGTTCAATAAGAAGAACAATATAATGACATAACCAGAAGACATGAGAGTCCCTACCAGCCAAGAAGCATGAAATACTTGGGTTGTTTATATTCCTTATGTGGAAATTAGTCATTCTATTTCATTACTTTAAATGGCTGCTCTAAACTGTTCTTAAAGTTTTTCCATTTGTGAGTCCTTTTCATCAGAGAACTTTTTAAGTAACTCTGTATATACAAGGATATAAAATAGGCATATAAATCAAACATTTTCTGATAATAAATCACAATTTCACAAACCCCCACCTTGTCATGCAATCCCACATGGGTTCTTACTGTACAGTTTAAGAAACTTTGCTCTAAATAAAACTTATCCAACGGATGACTAATAAAAGTGAACCCCTCAGTAGAAGATTAATTTTGAGTGCATGAAAACTTTTTGAGTATATTGGATCTATGATAAAGGAGGAAAACTGAGGTCTTGTGCAAATAAAAGACATATACACTGCCTTCTACAGCATGAGTAAGTGCTTTTGGCAGGAACATCAATTACATGGAACATAATAAAATGAAATAATGTATGTAGATCAGGAACTACTAATCTACATATGGACAAATGTGGCAAAGGAGATGACTGTGTCATGGTAACTACTGTTGTGGGAACGATTGTGTCATATGCAATCAAGTGGAGCAATGTGGATGGAATGCTATATACGGAGTCAGGGAAATTTAAGTTTAAACCTTGCTTCTAAAATCTTATTAACTGTAGTGTGATCCTGAGTTAGTCATTTAGTTTCTGAGTGTCAAGTTCTTGAGCTGTAAAATGAGGATAATAATAGCATCTACTTTCCAGAGTTGTTTTGGAGTGCGGGGAGGAAATTTAAATGACTTAAATAC
>JAJPUD010027470.1:0-12972 GCA_023553655.1 Myrmecobius fasciatus | reverse complement strand
TCTGGGTTAGCATGTCACTTTTCAGTTGTATTTTTCTCAGATTTATTTTTTATTTTCTTTTTATGAAATGAAATAATTTGGATTATGTATTTACTGTTTAATTTTCATACATCATCATTTAAGTTTGAAATGTTGTTGCTACCATAACATTTTTATTTATTACATCTCTATTGTGATTTTCCATTTTTTTATTCTTTAAAAAAGAAATTAATTTCTCAATTTTCTTGTCATTTAAAAATAAAAGCTTTTGTTTTTGTTATTACCAAGTTGTTTTCTATTTCACATTCTGTTTATCCTACTTAAATGTGAATACAGTGAATATTTAAATTAATTTATTTTCCTTGTTTTTTTTTAAATGCAGCATGATTAGCCGTTTAATCTCTTTTTTGATAATGAAAGTACACAGTGATATAAAATTTTTATAAGGTCTTTCTTAGCTACATTCCATGTATTTTGGTATGTTTTCTCATTATTATTTTTACCATAATTTTAATTATTTCTATAATTTGACTTCTGATCCATTTATTATTTAGGATTTTCAAGCTCAATTTAGGACAGTTCACAATTTTTGCTTATTTTTCCTTTACTTTTTTATCCAGACCTTTGGTTTTATCAGCATAGGGAACTCCTTATAAAGAAACTATTACTACCAATCCAGATCAGTAACCATTCTACAAATTACAAAGTGATATGTGGGACTCAGAGGTAAAGTGACTTAGAATTACATAGCCAATATGTGTCTGAGGCAGGGTTTAAATCTTGAATTCAACACTAGAACTCTAGCCATTTTGTCATATTGTATCTCATTTTTCCTTTGCTATTGACAAATTCCATTATATGATGGTGTACGAAAGACAGTATTATGATTTGTCATCCTGTATTTGTTTATGAATTATTTATGTCTTGATTTATAATTAGCTTTTGTGTATCATGAAAGAGAGGCCCAAGGATATCACATTCTCTGTGATTCTCATTTAAATTCGAAGTTCTTTCTCTTTATTTTGCCAGTACATTTGTCAATCTCTGACAAAAGACTTTAACATTCTTTTGTCCTCCTGAATTACTGTCATGCTATATTGGTCATTTTAAAATTTTAAGTAAAGTTTTCCTTTGAGAAGTTGATTGCTAGATATGTTATATTAATATTATTTTATTGGGACAGCTAGGTGGCATAAAGAATAGAGCACCAGGTCTAGAGTTGAGTAGACTCATCTTCAGGCTAATTATACTAATCAAAATCACACTATCAGCATGAGTTAAAGGTGAGATTTTAAGACCAGTTCTTCCTGATTTTAAGATAATTTCTATATTCAATATGCCATGTTCACTCTCAACAGGATGTATATATTTACTGCCATGCTAGAAACTGGTGATACATCAAGTCTTCAGGGAGGACTAGGACCTCTGGTGTGAGAGTTTGCCACATACCTTTTTCAGGGTAGCTCATCTATCTTTGGTGTCACCTGTGGTTCCAAAAAGCTGCAGCATGCACAGTGCACACATTTTAGTAAAACAAAGCATCTCAGCAGACAGGCTTAACTAGGTTGAGGGTAAATGACAGATCTCAAACCTATCAGTGAGTTAAAGGGATTGTCTACCCCAAGCTTATGAAGATTTCCCCTGGTGGAATATGTGGATAAGAACAATTTATTGCAATAGCCATAAGGGTGGCTGAACAGACTCTATAAAGCTTAGCTTAATCAAACACAGAAGATGCATACCAGCTGTCTTGACTTTTACCTTGCCACTGGACTCTGATGACTCTGGAAGAGAAACTGAAGCTTACAACTTTATGAAACTCTGCCTCAATCAAATCCTATTAATGCACAAGTAAAGATATCACCTCACTGGTCTTCTTGGAAAATGAAGGACTAGGGGCAGCTAGGTGGTGCAGTGGATAGAACATCAACCCCTGACATCAAGAGGACCTGAGTTCAAATGTGACCTCCTAGCTGTGTGACTTGGGCAAGTCACTTAATCCCAATTACCTCAGCAAAAAAAAAAAAAAAAAAAAAAAAAAAAAAAAAAAAAAAAAAAAAAAAGGAAAATGAAGGACTAACAAGTAAGAATCATGATTATAATTCCTTTATATTTAAATTTAGTCCTTCCTTTTGAATTTGAGTTTTTAGATTTTTTATATATATACATACATATTCCTTTACATCTTTAAGCAAAAATGTGTTTCTTATAGCAGTATATTTTGGAGATTTATTTGCCAATTCATTCTTTAATTGATGAATTCAGTTCATTAGCACAGAAAGTTGTAGTTAAATGTGATTTCCCCTCCACTAGGTGTATTGACTCATGATTTTAACAATTCAATCTTATCCTGTGAACAAGCATGCAGCCACACACTTTCCAACCACAGCAAATACAGATCAAGCTAATCTTCCTTTATTACAATCCATTCCTAAATATTGTATTCTTCTCTCCTACCCACACTAAAGACAGATCTGGAATTCTATTTGTTTTTCCTCTCTTCTAGGCAGTTTACATAAGATTGTTATTTAGGAATCACATTCTAGAAAATGCCTATAGTTCCAGATTTCTCATCAGAAAAAGAGTGAAACAGAACCATTCCCAATAAGATCAGGAGTGAAACAAGGCTGCCCACTGTCACCATTACTATTTCATATTGTATTAGAAATGTTAGCTTTGGCAATAAGAGAAGAAAAAGAGATTAAAGAATTAGAGTAGGTAATGAGGAAATGAAATTATCACTCTTTGCAGATGACATGATGGTATACTTAGAAAACCCTAGAAACTCAACTAAAAATCTACTAGAAACAATTCACAACTTTAGTAAAGTTGCAGGATTCAAAATAAATCCACACAAATCATCAGCATTTTTATATATTACCACAAAGTTCAGCAGCAAGAGACAGAAAAAGAAATTCCATTCAAAATAACTGTTGATAGTATAAAATATTTGGGAATCTATCTGCCAAGGAAAAGTCAAGAACTCTATGAACTAAACTACAAAACACTTTCCACACAAATAGGTCAGATCTAGTTAGTCAATTGGAAAAACATCAAGTGCTCATGGGTAGGCTGAAAGAATGTAATAAAAATGACAATACTACCCAAACTAATTTACTTATTTAGTGCCATACCAATCAAACTCCCAAGAAATTATTTTACAGATCTAGAATAAATAGTGGCAAAGGTCATTTGGAAGAACAAAAGGTCAAGAATTTCAAGGGAATTAATGAAAAAAAAGGCTGATGAAGGTGGCCTTGCTGTACCAGATCTAAAACTATATTATAAAGCAGCATATAGATAATTTTGACTATATTAAGTTAAAAAGTTTTTGTACAAACAAACCTAATGCAGATAAGATTAGGAGGGAAGCAATAAATTGGGAAATCATCTTTACATTTAAGGGTTCTGAAAAAGGCGTCATTTCTAAAATATATAGAGAATTGTCTCATATTTATAAGAATTCAAGCCACTCTCCAATTGATAAATGGTCAAAGGATATGAACAGATAATTTTCAGATGATAAAATTAAAACCATCTCTAGTCATATGAAAAGTTGCTACAAATCACTATTAATCAAAGAAATGCAAATTAAGACAACTCTAAGGTACCACTACACACCTGTCAGATTGGCTAAAATGACAGGAAAAGATAATGATGTATGTTGGAGG
Source organism: Myrmecobius fasciatus (assembly GCA_023553655.1). Classification (NCBI taxonomy): domain Eukaryota; kingdom Metazoa; phylum Chordata; class Mammalia; order Dasyuromorphia; family Myrmecobiidae; genus Myrmecobius; species Myrmecobius fasciatus. The sequence continues at coordinate 9,322 of JAJPUD010027470.1, read as the reverse complement.
GGATGTGGGAAAACTGGGACATTGATACATTGTTGGTGGAACTGTGAACAGATCCAACCATTCTGGAGAGCAATTTGGAACTATGCTCAAAAAGTTATCAAACTGTGCATACCCTTTGACCCAGCAGTGTTTCTATTGGGCTTATATCCCAAAGAGATCTTAAAGGAAGGAAAGGGCCCCACGTGTGCAAAACTGTTTGTGGCAGCCCTTTTTGTAGTGGCTAGAAACTGGAAACTGAATGGATCCCATCAATTGGAGAATGGCTGAAAAAATTATGGTATATGAATGTTATGGAATATTATTGTTCTCTAAGAAATGACCAGCAGGAAGATTTCAGAGAGGCCTAGAGAAACTTGCATACTCTGGTGCTGAGTGAAATGTGCAGAACCAGGAGATCATTATACATGGCAATAACAATACTATACAATGATCAATTCTGATGGACATGGTTCTCTTCAACAATGAAATGTTTCAAACCACTTCCAATTGTTCACTGAAGAAAGCCATATATACCCAGAGAGAGGATATGAAATGTGGACCACAACATAACATTTTCATGCACTTTATTGATGTTTGCTTGCATTGTTTCCTTTCTCAGATTTTTTTTCCTATAAATCCCATTTTTCTTGCACAGCAAGATAAGTATGGAAATATGTATACATATATTTGATTTGTCAAGTATTTTAACATAATTAACATGTAGTAGACTTCCTGCTATCTAGGGGAGGGATGGGGACTAGAGGGGAAAACTTTGTAACAGAAAGCTTTGTAACGGTCAATATTGAAGAATTACCCATACATATGTTTTGCAAATAAAAAGCTTTAATTAAAAAAATTTTTAAAAAGAACATATCCTAAGTTTTACGTGTAGCTTCATTAACAGTTTGACAATTACAGAATAAATTAGCTTTGATGACATAAATGTTATCATAAAAGACATCCAATTGAGCCTTAAAGCATAATTCTTATACACTATAAACGTATGACTTTTTTATTGTAATAACTGTTGTTACCTTAAAATTCAGTTTTATTTACTCAAAAAATGACTACATTAAAATAACTTTAAATGTGATTTTTAAATGTTTCCTACAAAATGACATGCCACAGATTACTCAATCTAGAATTAAGAAATACTGGATTCAAATTCCACTTTAGATATTTACTAACTGTATAATTCTGGACATGTCAGTTAATATCTCTAAACCTGTTCCTGGGCACGTCAGTTAATGTCTCTAAGCCTAAACTTCATCTTTTGTAAAACGAGAATAAAAGTAGCTTGTATTTCCTAGAGTAGTTGAGAAACTCAAATGAAATAATATAAATAATGTAAATAACCTTTGCAACCTTTAAAGCAGTACAAAAATATCTATGCTATTACTATTATCATTAACTCTAAATGAAGATGAGCCTAACAAATAAAAAAGCTATCAAAGATAAAACATTGCAATAACTGAAAAAGAATAGCTTTGTTCTATAACTAATGAGTAATACAACTGAATTGTCATTTTCTACCTAAAGTAAAAGATAGATGAGGTTCAAATAGATGAGTGGAGGCAGGGAAGTAGATAAGAAGGGAAGAGAAAGAGAAATATCTATGTATTTTTCTCTATGTAGTTACATATACATACATTGGGAAAAGAAATTTTATGAGGTTTATATTACACTTTCAGTACAAACTACCGAAACTAAAGGAAATTTTTAAACTTTTCCAATCTTCTATGTTGCAAGAATTGCAGAACAACAGATTTCCAATTCATTCAGGCACACACCAGAAAGTCATCACAAATTATGACAAAGATGTTAGCAGAAGATAGCCCATTATAGTAGGTAGTCTTTTCCTACAAAATTATTATATTTCATCTGGAAATGGTCCTTTGAATTTAGATCACCCAAAGCCACAATGACACATGGCAATGATACAGGCTTCTGATTTTGTCCTTTTTAACATAAGTTTCTTTACTTTCCTTACTTACCTTTATTTTTTCATAAAACTGAGGACATGTCACATATCCATTAACTTCTAAATTGTGGGGCAAAGTAATAATCACATCCATAGCCACAGTATTATTTTTGGTATTGAATATAAATATATTCAATACCAAAAATAATACTGTTGCAATGTTATTACAATGCAATAAAATAGAAAAATCATTAAACTGGATAAAAAAGTTCAAAATCTTGAATGCTGATGTTTGAAAGTTGATGAATTAAAAGACAATGCTATTTAAAAAAAGGTAAATAGAAAACTCCAAAGATTCTAGAGGGGCTCTTTCAAGAGATTAAAAAAGGGAGGAGTGGTGACTAAAAAAGATCGAGAAGGAATTGAAAAGCCTTAAAGGATTTATACAAGGTTGGACAATTAAGGAGAACTAGGATTTGAAGTAGGTCCAGTGTTACTTGCCTTTTACTACGCTGAAATGTAAGTTCACTTCAAATACAAGAGCTTTCCTTTTTCTTTAATAGATAGCTATAGTCTTGCTATTAGTTTCACTAGCTTGACACATATGGGCAAGGGCTGACAGAAAGAACAGGAAAAATAAGTAAATTCAAAGGATCTGATGTTTCCTGTGACAACACATCTTGAGATTTAATTAATTAAAAATGCTGAATATCCAAAGACAGAAAAAAAAAAAAAAAGATCACTGAGTACAGTTCTAGCACAATGTAAAGCATTCAGATGCATGAGTGGGGGAAATGGAAAGATTAGGAGTTGCTTTTTTGAAGTAGGACTGGGAAAGGAAGTGAAGAGGCTACAAGGCAGAGGAAGACAATGTGCAAGTGATCATTTTTATGCCTGAAATGAGCTGTACAAATAAGGTCTTTCTTTATATGTCAGCTATTTACAACTTGGTGAGAATTCCTCTTTATATTTTTGTCCTTGTGTTTATGGCAATCAAAATATTAATTTAATAGTAAAATAAATTTAAATATATAAAAATAATGTATTCCACCAAAAAAATTATGTTTTATGGCTGAAATTATTTCAGCATTATATAATCTGACAATCAATAAAGACATGCATCAATGTGGAAATTTTAAGCAAAAGATATCTATGTAAATTTCAAGCAAAAGATATCTATGTAAATTATGAGTGCTACCTTTAGGTCAAAGAATATTATATGAAAGAGAGCTTAGACTTGTTCTGTTTGTCCCCAGGCAGTAGAAATAGAAGCAATGGGTAGAAGTTGCAAAAAGGGAAATTTGGCCTTGAAATCACAAAAAACTTCCTAATAATTGGAACTATCTAGATGTGGAGGACTTCCCTTGGAAAGAGTGGGTTCCTCCTTTACCAGAAGTATCCAAGGAGAGGCAGCATTGTCAGATATTGGATATGAGTTGGACCCTGTTTTGTCATGGGGTGATGTCTTAACTTGAGCATGAAGTAGATTTAACTGAGCCAGAATGGCTCAAAGTTATCAGCCTCACTTTATCTTCCACACTAGTGGCAAGACAAGTATCAATGGCTCAGGATGCAATGGATGACCTTAGCATCTTTTATGTGATCAAGCTCTAAGTGCTCCACAGAGTCTGCTTCAGCCACCTTCATGGCTGTTGGAATAAACTGTTCTCATCCACTCATTCTACAAAGGAAAGTCATCATATTCTTGGGATAGAGATTCCCTTAACTCATTAATAAGTTTGAGGCCTTCTGTAAGAAACGACCAGCAGGACGATTTCAGAGAGGCCTGGAGAGACTTGCATGAACTGATGCTGAGTGAAACGAGCAGAACCAGGAGATCATTATATACAGCAACAACAATATTACATGATGATCAATTCTGATGGATATGGCTCTCTGCAACAAAGAATTGTCTCAAACCAGTTCCAATTGTTCAGTGAAGAAGACCATATACACCCAGAGAGAGGGATATGAAATATGGACCACAACATAACATTTACATGCTCTCTGTTGATGTTTGCTTGCATTGTATTTCCTTTCTCTGATTTTCTTTTTTTTTCTTGTAGATAGGATTTTTCTTGAACAACTTGTCAAGTATTTTAACATTATTAACATGTAGTGGACTTCCTGCCATCTAGGGGAGGGGAGGGGGACTGGGGGTAAAATTTGTAATGGAAAGCTTTGTAAAAGATCAATGCTGAGGAACTACCCATACATATGTTATACAACTAAAAAGCTTTAATAAAAAAAAATTTATCATAAAAATAAATAGATATGATATGAAAATAGGGAACTTAGATTCTTTAAGACCAGAGAATAGAGGAGAGAAGCGCCATGCTATTTTCACTTGTGTCCTAAGTCAAGAATGTATGAATTTGATCTCTCAAGATAAAAAATACTAACATTCAAAAAAAAAAAAAAAAAAGTTTGAGGCCTGTTGGTTAACCTCAACCTGGTTCAGCCTGTCTTTTGAGATGGTTTGGTTTTACTAGGGTGTGGCCACTGTGCATACTACAGCTTTTTGAAGCCACGGGTAAGAACTGGCTGAAAATGGACACCAAAGTTAGATGAGCAGCCCTGAAAAGGGCTTAGCAGATCCTCACACCAGAGATATAAATCCTTCTAAACATCTGTACACCCAATGCGGGTTATGTCTAAATGCTGCTGAAGTCCCTTTCAATTCTCCAATTTTATGATGCTGTGTGAATTTACTATTTTTCAATACTGTTTGTATGGTTTTAGATAATACTAACTGTAAATGAATCTGGTATATGAGTATATACATACATATATATACACACACACACACATACACAAATACTAAACACGTTAATAAGCAGGTGTGCCTGCTTTCCTTTATTTTTAGGGAATTTTTTTTGAGGGGAAAGGTTCAATCTTTAATGTGAGAATAGATAGACAAACCAACAGACAGATATTTAGATAAATAGATACACATTGAAGAATTCAGGATTAACATAAACATACATATAACACACAGGTGTATAACTTCCATTAAATTCTTACTCTGTCTTCATTGTAAAGTACGGTAACTCTGGGTACTCAAAGGCAGCACATTGCTGGAAAAGCTCTAAATCTGGGCTCAGTGATGGAACCAGATATGTACAGACCAAATAGCAGTCTAGCTAAGTTGAATATGCTCCAAAATAGGGTAAGAACACTTTAAGCTACATAATTCTCAGAGACAACCTATTAATTTATGGAGAACTAAAGGAATGTGATCTTTGAAGTTCAATTTATTCCAATACAAAATGTCACTAATAACACACATACACACACACACACACAGAGGAAACTTGAACTAAACTCCATTCAAAATAGGCTTCATACTTGAATAAGCATCTAGAGATTAAAAACAAACACAGGTTGCCCAATTTAACAGAAAAACATTTAAACATTTTTAAAATGAACTATTTTATTTAACTGTTTCTATTTCAGTGTTTTCTAACTAACTCTTGATGGTAAGAATAGTCTTCACTTCCGCTAGGTTACACTTTTTATTTTATAGCATACTGTGGTTTAAAGTGGGAAACTAAATATAACAATTTAAATAATATTTAAAGCTATTCTTTTCCATTCTTTCATTTTTCCAAATATGTTCTGACACTATTCTGTCCAAACGTGTAAGACTTTCACACTGATTCTGACAAAGCTATTGCATCATACAAATATCTAGCATCATCATGAAAAATATCACTGACAAAAAATAATCACTTAATCACTTCATGGCAGCCCTAATGGTAAATGGCAGGTTACAAATAAAAATATCTTTTAAAAATTACACTATTAGTATTAAACATTTAGTATTAAATTAATATTAAATATTAATAGAATTTATTGCTTAAATAATTTTCTCAAATCCTTGATTTGAAGCTTTTTTTATATTTTTAACCATACCAACGCTCAGAAATTAATCCCTATAAGCCATATGTTCTAATTACAATGTGCTATTTGCTTTCTATAGTCAATACAGTTAATTCTTTAGAAAGTTTTAATACTTTATAATGAGAACTATGAAAATTTTACTTACAGAAACATCTTTCAGGCTTTTTTCATAGGAGAAATGGCAGTTCTCTTTAGAAAAATTAAATTTGTACACATTAGCTGGTTCTGTTCCCAGCACCAATGCTTTTCTTAGTTCATCAACATATTTGTCTCTCTCCATTGCCATGTCATCAGCTTCCCTGGAAATCTCAGATGCAGTCACTATGGAAAAAATATAGTGATTTTTTTTCTTAAAGTTTCAAAACAAAAGAATTTTTCTAGTTAGAATTTCTAGTTAGAATGAGATAGTATGTATTTATCTGTTGAAATACACTCTTCACTACTACAACTAGCAGGTATTTAAATTTAGAAAATCAATCTCAAGTCTATTTAAAAATCATTTTACAGTAAAGCAATCATTCCTATTTAACATATTCATTTTATTTATTCCATCATTGGTAAAGCATCCAATTTCCTACAAAAAATATTGCTATGAATTATGTAAGCATTAGTGAAGCACAATATAAAGACATTTAATATACTTATGTACAACTGAATTTCATAGCATCTCATCTGGAAGGAACCTAAAGGCACCCAATCTAATCTTTTCATTTTAAAGATGAAGAGGGGCAGCTAGATGGTGCAGTGGATAAAGTACCAGTTCTGAAGTCAGGAGAACATGAGTTCAAATCTGGCCTCAGACACTTAATACTTCCTAGCAGTATGACTCTGGGCAAGTCACATAACCCCAACTGCCTCAGCAAAAATAAATAAATAAAATAAAGATGAAGAAACTAAAGTTCAGAGAAACACTGGTGGGAAGATTCAGAACCACAATTTGAATACAGATATTCCAATTCCAAAACGAACAATTTTTCTATAATCCAACTTGCCTCCAAAAATATTCATCAATAGGCTATGCAACTCTTAATATAACTTGATCCAGTGCAGATTCAGTAATACTGAACCAAAAATGTATTTCTCTGTAACTTCCATCCATTGTGCTACCTCTTTTTCCTAATGTAAGAATAAGGACAGAAAAACTTTATTCCATCTTCCACATGACTTCTCTCCCAATAAAATAAAATAAAAACAATGCTAACTTGTTCATTCTCTCAACTGTTCCTAATCTATGATTGTGAGACTATTTGTCATTTTGGTCTCTCTCCTTTGCACTCTAATTTGTTTTAACATATTGTTGTTATTACTCTTTTAAAGACTAGGCCTCCCTATAGAGAATCTACTCACCCAAATGCATTACTGATCAGCACTGAAGCTTTGACCTGTCCCATTTTCTTTCTTTTTTAAATCCCCTCAACTTAATAGTATTTTATTTTTTCCAATTACAAAGCTAGTTTTTAACATTCATTTTTGTAAGATTTTAAGTTCCAATTTTTTCCCCTCTCTTATCTCCCCACCTACCCAAGACAGCAAGTAATCTGATATAGGTTATATATACATACTATTATTTTAAATATATTTCCATAATGGCCATATCCTGAAGAAAAAAAAATCAGAACAAAAGGGAAAAACCAGGAAAAAAAAATATGTGAAAATGATATGCTTTGACTTGCATTCAGTCTCCATACCTTTTGTTCTGGAAGGGAATGGCATTTTTTAACCACAAGACTACTACAATATTTCTGAGAAGAGCTAAGTCTATTATAGTTGATAATCACACAATGTTGCCATTACTATGTACAATATTCTCCTAGTTCTGCTCACTTTCCTCAGCATCAGTTCATGTAGGTCTTTCCAAATTTTTCCAAAATCTGCCTGCTCATTTCTTATAGAACCAAAGTATCCCACTACATTCATATGCCCTAACTTGTTCAGCCAACCAATGGGTATCCCCTCAATTTCGAATTCCTTGCTACTATAAAAAGAACTTGCTCAATTTTCAATCTGGACTAATTCAAATAAGCTGTCTGAGAAGGCAGTCTTGTGGGCTCCTTTACCTCTCATCATACCAGTGCTAGACTTAGTTAGCTTGGTCTACTGCAGTTCAAATCTCTAGAGTTCAAGCAATCCACTAGCCATGTTCTCCTTGATAGCCAATATTACAAAGATCACTACCATGCCAGGTCAATTTCTTTCTAAATAAGTGATGCAGATGTGGTACTCCTACTGGAGAATACAATAAAACTATTTATTTTTCCTTTCAGCTAAACAGTACATATCTTTCTATAAAAGCAACATAAATATTTAATTTGCTTGCATAGAAAACATAGGACTTTATTGGCTTATACATAGTAAACTAAAAGATTCAAATGTTCTAAAGTTGAACCAAGATATAGGACTTGAATTTGTCACTTTTAAATTTCATCTTGTTCATTTCGACTCTACATTGCAGTCTATCCTGACTATTGTGGGAGATAGAGCAGCAACCTCTCCATGCCCCAGTAATTTCAGTGACTGAAAGCAATATAATGGAACCAGTGAAATCATCAGGGACAGAGATATAGTAAACAAGTGTAAAGGAGATAAGCAAGACAAAATTATTTTAAAAGGGAAAGGTTCCTAGAAAAGCAAAAGCCAAGAAAGTATTGCTCTAATGCTATTAGCTTGATGATAAAACATAAAGCAAGGAAAGAATAGACCTTAAACTTCTTCCTGGAAAAAAAAAAAACTTCCTGAATATCTACATGAAATTGACATAGAGCAGATATGTGCCTTACTTAAGGCCATAAAGAAAATCTACATCAGAACAGAAAAAAAAAAATTTAGTTTTTTCATCCCACTAGAAATATTTGATAATATCAATTCATTTTTAAAAAATTAAATAAAGAAATATTTACCTATTGAAATCATTAAGTATGAAAATTTCTCTAAGAGAATACATATGTGGAAGATTTATTATTATTTTTTTTTTAATTTTATTTTATTTGCATAACATATGTGTGGGTAATTCTTCAACAATAACCCTTACATACCTTTCCGTTACAAATTTTTCCCCCCAACTCCCCACCCCTCCCCTAGATGGCAGGATATCCACTACATGTTAATTATGTTAAAATATTGGCAAATCGAATATATGTATACATATTTCCAAACTTATCATTGTTGTGCAAGAAAAATCTTATCTACACAAACGATATATCAGATAAAGGAAACACAATGTAAGCAAACATCAATCACGGAGTATGAGAATGTTATGTTGTGGTCCACATTTCGCATCCCTCTCTCTGGGTGTATATGGCTTTCTTCAGTGAACAATTGGAGGTGGTTTGAAACATTTCATTGTTGAAGAGAGCCATGTCCATCAGAATTAATTGTCATATAGTACTGTTGTTGCCGTGTATAATGATCTCCTGGTTCTGCTCATTTCACTCAGCATCAGTTCATGTAAGTCTCTCCAGGCCTCTCTGAAATCATCTTGCTGGTCATTTCTTACAGAACAATAATATTCCATAATATTCA
>JAJPUD010027468.1:0-15539 GCA_023553655.1 Myrmecobius fasciatus | reverse complement strand
GAAGGAAGGAAGGAAGGAAGGAAGGAAGGAAGGAAGGAAGGAAGGAAAAAAAGAAAAAATATTTATTAAGCACCTATTATATACTGGGCATCATACTAAGTGGTTTACAAGCATTATCTCATTTGATCCTGCAGCCCTGAGAGTTAGATGCTAGTATTATCCCCATTTTATAGTTGAGGAAACTGAGGCAGACAGCAATTTAGTGATTTGCCCAGGTTCACACAACTAGTGTCTGAGGCCAAATTTGAATTCAGATTTTTCTGATATTAGACTCAATATACTATTTGCTGTGGAACATCTATTTCCTAATTGATTTTTTAGTGATTACCATAGATTTCAATTAATTCATTTTCCCTCTCTGCTTCTCCATTCGATGAATAGGACACTTATTAAATAATATGCTGAAAGAAGGAATCAGTCAGCCCAGATTGGGACTGAACCAAAATGCACAGTCTTATTAACACTGTGTATTGATAATAGTTTTCTACCAGTTATGGGATGATGTTGATGAGCCCATTGTTTTTCACCCAGAATTTGCTTTGGAGACAATGTCCCTTTTTTCCTTTTTCCTTCCTATGTGTCACTCCTCTTCCCTTCAAACAAATAAGTCTTTGTATTTCTACTTTTACCTAGGGCTCCAAAAAAAAAAAAAGACCCCCATTTCCATCTGAATCTGTATGCCCTACAATCTATAATGGGTTGATTTAACTGGCGATAATGGTTTGTATTTTTTGTTTCTCCAAATGATGATGTTTCTAGAGATTTCAAGGGACTTTCAACATTACTCCATCTCCTTCCCCTGGGTGCATTTATATATCTAATTCATCAGGAAAATGGAATGAAAAGTTCTTCAATACTGACTTGTTGAGCTCAGGACGCATTGTTTTTACCTCATGCCTATTGTCCCAGACTAAACAGCCTTTCCACAACAAGTAATTGGCTCTGACATTGTTTGGTTGTGACTCAATTCCTCTTTTCCCAGCATTGATAATTTCATGATTTATATTTCACAGATCGTTGACAACAGCCTTGTCCATATTAACTAAATATTTATGGTAGTGTATGCAAGAAACATCAGTCAGGTGAGCTAAGTGATCTATTAAAGCCATCTGTATAGCAGATTGAACCATATTCCCTCAGGGTCCAGCTACTTCTGATTTTGAATTAGTCAGATATGGACTTCTTTGGTTTGTTTCTAAAATATTACCATATATGTAGGTCCTCTACTGGTATCTGCTAAATTACCTGTCAAGAAATCTATGTCAAAAGTGAAGTTATGATATATAGGGTTTCCCAAAAGTCTTCATGCAGCTTTAAGTTTTAATAGCTTTACATTTTAATAAACTTTGAAATGCTGCTATTTTAACAAAAGATAAATGTAATGTTTTATTTCTTTCATTAGTGAAAATGATACTCACTCTGATGCTTATATCTTTTTGAACCTGTGCAAGTCACCTAGACTCTTCTTGGCCATTCAATTCTGTATTAAAACCACTGCAGTAGTGTCTGAGGTTCACCTCTGTAATCATAGTGCTCTGAAATTTAAGGAACACTAATTCCTTTCAACAAGAAGGCATAATATGAAACTATAAACATCGTTAACAAGCCTGCGTTTTCACAAACGGCAGAAAAAGTCTTTCCTGTGTTACCTTGCCCTTTTATGATCCTCTATGGTGATGAAGAATAGGGAATAACTGATAGCCACTTCCCAAGTATTTGTTGAGAGAATTGCTTCTCAATTCAGGCTGCCTTCTATTCTTCCCTGGATGAGATTTTTATTTTTTCTACAACCATTGAAAAAATGGACCTTGGCCTGGGATCCATTTCTCAGTCTTTTTTTGTTTGTTGTTGTTATTATTAGTGTGCTATTCTTGATATCTGTCCTTTCTTTTTATAGCCCTGATGCCTCAATTTTGTCTGTTTTTCCACTGAATTAAAATAAACACTTTCTTAAAAAAAAAAAAAAAAGGACATTCTTCATCTGAGTACGTGGAGAAAGTGATATATGCCCTTTAAATGGAATACTCAATGGACCACACAAGTGGAAAGGAAATCACCAATCCTTCATTTTTTAGTATCCATTAAATTATCATAATTAGTGATTCATTTATTTATTGAGCATTTGCATATGCAACATATTTGAGGCTAATTATAAGCATTATAAAGCTCAATAAAATCCATTCTAGGGGCTCATAATTTAGCAGGAAAAATAAGATATGATAAGTGAAAGTAAAATGTAAACTCCTTGAAGGCAGGGACTTTCATTTTTATATGTAAATGAAGGCACCTGGTAAGTGCTTATTACTGATTTATTTAATTGATAGTTGTAAATGACTAAGAGAGGTATAAATAAAGTGTTATAAGACTTTAGAAGAGAAAGGTACTCTTTAAGACTTAGGGAGTGGAAAAGAGAGAGGAGGATAGTCAGGGTATTTGAGCTGGACCTTGAATAATAAGGTAGGATTTGATTGGCAGTAAAGTATACTCTCAGCCTGCCCTAGCCTGAGCAATGCAAAACTTGGCAGAGATTGTTATGACTGGATCCACGTCAATGGAGGGCTGGCAAGTTGCCACAGACTTGACTGATTTCCATAGTCTCAGGCTTGGTTCCTAGAGTTACCTCGTGGGCATCCTAGTTGAAGCCAGGTATCAGATTGTACCTAAACCACTGTCTCTTCCAGGAATGGTTGGGATGGATGGGGCACCCTTTTTGTGACAGCAGGATTTGACACTGACACGTGGATTGATTGGTGGGCGTTTCCAGGATGCTCATGTCCCATTCCACTGTATTATCTGAAGAAACTATCCATAATTGTCCCTTCATCTTCCAGTTCAGCCAGCACCTTGACTACTGACTTTTATCAGTTCCAGGGGACTAGGGGCAAGGTAGGAAGGGTAGTCCCCGACTTCCCTAGGTGTAACCAGAAGGATCAAACCCTGAAAGCTATTCTCATCCCTGTAGTATGTGAGGAGCTAAGGCTGGAGCTTGCTGAGCACTTTTGTGACCTTAGGGGCAAGTAAAAGGTTCTGGGTGAATACTGCGGACCCCTCCTCTGAGGGAGAATAGATCAGAAACCATCTTTACCTCCTAATTCCTTTCCCTAGTCCCTGACTTTTCTCTATTCCCACTTCCCCATTCCCAGTTTTGAGAATTATGAGCGTAGCAAAGTCCTAGGGTCATACTCTTATTATTGGAAAATGAATTAGATACAGGAAAACTGGCCCAAAGAAACTCCTTGAGGCAATAGGTAGGTAGGAGGTCACCATTACTCAGTTCCAGATGGTGACCAGTTAGAAATCTAATGTTGTTTATTAAAGTTTCTGGGATTCCAAAGCAATGTAAACCTAGGCAGAGTCATTGTTTATCAACCAGAGCAAGTACACTATTAGTCCAGCTCTTTCCCCAAGCAATGCAAATCTTGATAGAGGCTGTGACTTCTGGATCTCCATAGCCTCATAATCTAACTGAAGTTTTTTCAGTACATTTTGGAGACCACTCACTTATCTTTTTCATAGCCCCCACCCAGATTTAGACTATGGATTTCAGTATTTATCTCTCTCAAAGTTAATCACCAGCTCCCCTTACAAGCACTCACACACACAAGGCTTTAAATGATAGAACATTTTTATCAACATTGTACAGCAGTGCACAGGGAGGACCTGTACCCTAACTCCAAGACTAAGTAATTAAAACAAAAGTAATGACTTTAATCTTAGGTTTTAGAGGCAAATATATTTTGGGTTATAGCAAAACATATTAAGCATTATTACTTAATGACCCTTAAAGTCCTGTCTCTTACTAATATGAGCATAACTCTGAGCTCTTAAAAGCTTTGCCAGTAGATCACGCGCTGTTAGGTCCTAACAAGCTAGAAAGGAGGAAAATCTAGCAAGGTGAAAAAGTTTCAAATAAAGGCCCCACAATATACTTTATCATATGAAGACTAGCCTAGTTAAATTTGAAAAGGCTCATCACAGGTGGTTGGACATTGGGTAGGTAATATTTCCTTTTTGGCCAAAGCAATTCACAAAACCATTTTCTAAGACACAGAACAGTTATGAACTCTATTGATGGGAAAGAGGTGATTATGGGAATAGAATCATAATAAAGTACTGAAGTAATGACATAGAAATACTAAAGACAAGTCAAAATTACTACCTATTCCTCTGGTGTGTATATATACCAGTTTTTAAACATAGGGACATACATTAAATCTCTGAACACTTCTGATAGCCCTTCTAGGGACAAGATCAATATTGTATTTTTCCTTTTCAGGCAAAGGGAAAGCCAAGTTGTTCAACATTAGGACACGTATTGCTTTTATTTTTAAGAAGATAATGGCTATTCTTAGCAAAACTGGAAATGAATGAAAAAATCCAGCATAAAAATTTACATTACAAGGACCTATTCTGCTAATCACCTAGAATCATCTATTTCAACAAACAACCCTTAATAGAATGTTCTTAATAAGTATTCTATTTCTCAGTTTATTTCTTTTCAAGGCCTAATAATATGGAATAACTGGAATATCTACTTTGGAGGACAGGGTATCATCAAGTTCTTCACTAAATTATTCCTACATTATGAAATTGATTGCCAGAGTCATCAAAGTTGCATTTTTCCCCCTCTGAAACATCATATGAGCAGAATGAGAGGAATGTCCTAACAGACTAAGCAGTGGAAAAAATATATTCAAGTAGATTTGCTCCATTCCTCCCAAGAAAGCCATAAAATTGCGCTCTGAAAAATGTAAGTATCACAAAAAGTACATGCAGTGCCTGTCCTAAAAGGTGGTACTTACAATCCAGGCCGTAAAGTCTGACAAAACTATACTCTCCAATGGAAAGGGAGAGAGGGGAGGAGGTGTGGGTGTAAATCTAACAAACCCCAAATGTCCAGAGTGTCCTTGGGGGCAAAAAAGGGAACAGTTTCCTCTGATTACAGACTTCCTTATATAAAGAGAATACATAATCAGGAGTTATCTCATGGTTAAATACAATAGAACAGAAACTCAAACAATAAAGGCTTTTGTGTTCATGCATATTATCATATTCTTCTCCAGCTAGTCTTCTTGAAGGATAGTGGGGGAGATCTGAGCACCAAAATAGCTTTGCTGAGAGAGAGAGACAGAAACAAAGACAGAGAGAGAGAGAGAGACAGAGAGAGAGATAGAGAGACAGAGAAAGACAGAGAGATTAAGAGAGGCAGATAGAAAGACATAGACAGCGACCAAGACTGAGAGTGAAAGAGAGATTATTTCAAGCAACCTGTCATTAGAGATAGGGAGCATGCAAACAATTACAGCTTTAGGGCCAAAGATAAGAAAGATTCCACAAGCTCAGAATTGTCTTGACCTGCCTAACCAGTATTTTGGTTTGTCACTTCAGGAAACCAAAGTTCAAACTAATCAAGGAACTACCTTTTTAAAAAATAATAATTTTTTTTCATTTGCTTTTTGTACATCATGATTTTCTTTATAAAATGTGGTTCCCAATAGGAAAGCAGAAAATTTGGCACCACCTTTTGTAAAGAAAATTGTTTTGTAGAAAAAGCATTGATACAGCAGATTGCAGAAATGACTTCCAGTTTGATATCTACTATTTTTTAGCTATATGATCTTGGACAAGCCATTTTCCAGTTTTTTTTTCCTCATCTGAATAAAAAGACAACAATACTGGTGATATCCACCTGGGCTGTGCAATTCTAAAGAGATATAAAAGTGTTTTGTGACTTTATAACATTAAAATAAATTAAATTTTTATTCTAAAATTATTGGATTTTTTTCAAAATTATTGTTTTTTAAATTATGAAACAAGTGTCTAATGATAGTTCACATATGTGATCTATGTAGATGTATGAATATGTAACATATAGGTATATGTGAATGTTTATATATGTCAATGTGTCAGTGTAGATATATAGCAACATATACATGTATGTGTTTGTACATATAGATATAAATCTGTATGTACACATATATGTGTTGATGTGCATATATATGCATGTGGATATGGGTACATTTGTGAATGTGTGTCTATATATGTATATATACACATATACACATAGATAACATCTCTAGCCTTTAGTTACTTCATCTTTAAAGTGGGGATAACATTTGCTCTACTTATCTTATGGAATTTTGGGAGTAAAACACTTCGTAAGCCATAATTGTAAAGCACTTTGTAAAGTACACACATACATGCACATACATGTGTGGATAGTAGACTCATATACATGGATATGTATTGTGTATAAATACAGGTACATGCATGTATGTCCATGTACATGGGTGTGTTTATATGTGTATATGTGTGCGATGCCTCTCCCTTTCCATTGGAGAGGGTAGTTGTGTCAGGTTTGGGTTCTGGATTATAAGTACCATCTTTTAGTTCAGGCACCCCATGCACTTTTTGTGATATTTGCATTTTTCAATATTCAATTTTATGGATTTCTTTGGAGGAAAGGATCAAATCTACTTGAAGGTTGGTTTGTTGGTTTATTTGTTGATCACCTAATTAGTCTGTTAGGACTCTCATTGTGCATATTCACATCCCAGCATCCTCACTTTACAGATGAAGTAGCTGAGGCTTAGGAATATTATGTAATTTGTCTAAGGTCACCTAGCTAGAAATCGGCAGAGGTAAGTCTCAAGAACCTAGTTTATCTGACTCAAAATCCAGCAATTTTTCCACACCAATATGCTACCTACAATTATCAATAAATGTCGATAAATGATAAAACCCTAGAATCATCTGAGTGAACAAAGTACTAGGTTCTTGACCAGTGAAACCAATAAAAAAATTTGTTTAAAAAATAGAGATTTTTTTATGGGGCAGCTAGGTGGTGCAGTGAATAGAGCACCAGCCCTGGAGTCAGGAAGACCTGAGTTCAAATCTGGTCTCAGACACTTAACACTTCCTAGCTGTGTGACCCTGGGCAAGTCACTTAACCCCAATTGCCTCAGGGGGAAAAAAGAAAAAGAGATTTTTTTTTAAGAGAGAGGAAGTGATAGAAGCAAGGATGAAAATTATAAAATAAACTATCTTTCTAGTTATGAAAGAACTAGGTATGAATTAGACTAATTCACTGGCTTAGTGAACTCCAAGATGCTCAACTCCATCTTACAAATTCATGTCAGTACCTTTTCTGTGACTGTCTAAGAGAATTCCCTGCAGCAGGGAAAGGCTATGTGGCTTGCCCAGGGTCATTCAGGTAATATATGTCATTGCTGGACTTGAGTCCAGGTCTTCTTGGTTCAGAAACAAGCTTTCTCTCCACCAGACTCTCTCTAAGTTCGCAGAATAAATAAGAATGCAATAACAAATCTAGTTGTTTCCAAACATCCAGATGTTTAGCATCATGGACATAGAGCCATAGATTTTAGTGTATTTTTAATAAGTTTGTTTACATTTGGGAATGGGACATAAAGAAATATTATGACCAAGAGGTCTTAGGTCTTAGGATTTAACTTAAATCATCTTGTTAGACAAATAAGATGGTTCAGACCAGGGGTTCTGAAACCATAAACTTCGAAAGGTTCCATAGTTAGATTTCAGGTAGCATCCTTTTATTCCTCAATAAAAATTGGTTTCCTTTGTAATGTTGTTATATTTTTTTATCTATTTAAAATGTTTGTGCTTTCCATGGTCCCAAAAAATCTCCCTGTGGTCTCAGTTAAGTCAATCAGGAAAGCTAACTGTTTGATTTCACTGATCAGTTGCTTGATGAAATTGACTAATCATTTGGCAAGCCTGGAGGATTCTGGGAAGCATGACCATGATAACTTTTGACTCCCCTCTAGCTGACTATACCTGATACCTGCTTAGTATTCTAGTGAATAGAGAAAAGTCCACACCATGATTTCTGCCTTCCAGTCTATCCAAATACATTTTTGCCTTTATCTACCTAAAAGCCAAACAAAAAATCCAATAGATTCAGCGTAGATAGAATGACCATTTAACTGGCAGAATTTCTCACTTTTAACCAGATGATTTCATCTCAGATCCCCTTCAGATTATTTAGAGAGGACAGGGATGAGAGTGGGCAGTGGGTTTGGGCCCATGCTATCTTCAGATTTTATTTGCATTTATTCAACTTCCTCTGCCTTGATTTCCAAAGAATTCCCTGATTTGCAAATTATTTCTTACATACCTTTTTATATATCATTTATTTTAATCTCTCCCAAATAGACATAGATAACTTTATTCTTGTCTGAAGATAAGATTTAGCATTTTATTATGGCATTCTTTTATAAAGCAAAAGACTACAACATTTTAATTATTTGAGGGGATTTATATTGTATTATATTCTTCTACTATCAGCTTCTGTTGTATTGTTTTAATCTCAGACTGATTTCAGTTTGCTTGTTTAGACTGAATCTATGATTTCACTGGTATAGGGGACTTCCACTGGGGAATGAAGATCTGATTTATAATTTGTAATATGTAATTTGTAATTGAGTAAATGTCAGTAAAGTAATTCTTTAGTGAGTTAACCATAGGGAGAGGAGCATTATATATTTGAAGCAGGATTTGAACCCAGAAATTGACTCAAAAATTATCTTTCTATCACACTATATTACTCTGCCTCTCATTGTTCATAATTAATACATGTTAATAATCATGGACATTTATATAGCACTCTAAAGTTTGCAAAGTGCTTTTATAAATATCCTTACAACAGTACAGTACACGAGGAAGATATTATTCTTATTTTACAGATTAAAAATTGGATCAATCTAATTAATTAAGATTAAATAGATTAAGAGAGTCATTGGAGACCCAACCACAGGCACACAGCTACTAAGGACCAGAAGTGAGATTTTAACTCAAATCTCTTCATTCCCAGTCTACTACATCCTACAGGCTTCTTGTGATTTTCTGATACTTTTAATATCTTTTTAAAGACATGCATCACCAAGTGTCTGGCTGATTTCCATAACTGCTTATTGTGAAGAAGACTGTGTCTGACCTGTTTTCTTAGCTTGGTTTGCTGGGGGTTTTCCAACAGTGCCTTTACCTTCAGAACTAGATGTGTGCTTTAGATTTTATAAGTTGTACTTTTAAAGCACAGTGGCCTATAATGCAGATTTTAATAGCTGCTACTCTGCCCTCTTGGCTTCGAAATACCCTAGAATTTTGGAGAAAGGACATTAAATCAAAAAGCCAAATTGTTCAAATGCTTCCATGAAAAGTATAATAAACTGTTTCCTGATTCATTATAAAGATGTGTCATGCAGCAGGGTGATTTTTGCCAAAAGTGGTCAGTAAATGACTCTGCTCCCCAGAGACAGCACTTTCATACTGCTCCCTTCTGATCAAGGAAGGTTAAAAAGGAAGTGAAACATTCTGTCCTCTTCATTATTACTTTTTTTTTCCATAGTGAACAGAAGCTTCTGTACAAACATACTTCAACATTCTTTGTATTAAGAAAATGACTAAACTTACTTATATCAAGACTATCCATTTCACTTAACTGTTCACTGGATAGCCAATAAACCAAAAAATTATGGAGCTGAGAAGGCTCCAGTGATTGCCAATCCATCTTTACAATGATCTCCTTGGTAGAAGAGATAGGACCCAGAGGTTGAGTGAGGCTTTCCAGCTCATGGTAGCTGGGCTTCCAAAAGCAATTTCAGTCATTTCACAAGTAACATAAAAGAATTGTCTTCATGGTCCACTGCTTCCTCTTCCAGACAAATCCAGAAAGTAAGCCATGTAAAAACACATGCAAATAAAAATCAGCAGCAGCTCAAAAGGTTAACTAAATCACTTCCAGATGGATTGACAATGAACTCATGGAATTAACAAATGTTCAAATGCCATTTTAACTTAAATCATCTTGTTAGACAAATAAGATGGTTCAGACCAGGGGTTCTGAAACCATAAACTTCGAAAGGTTCCATAGTTAGATTTCAGGTAGCATCCTTTTATTCCTCAATAAAAATTGGTTTCCTTTGTAATGTTGTTATATTTTTTTATCTATTTAAAAACATTTTTCTTTGTTTCATTGTGATAATACTAGAGACCTTATTTCATTTATCAGTGTTGTCATTGTCAATTTGTGGCTGAACATACTTTGTTTTACATAGCAGAAAAATAAAATATTGCAAGTAAAAAAATATAAACATTTTTCTGGGAAGGGGTCCATTGGTTTCATCTGACTGCTAAAGAAGTCCATGACCCTAAAAAAGGTTAAGAACTTTTGGTTTAAACCCAAACACTACTTATTCTCTATACCAATTCCTGTAATCTTTTGTTTAAGACTTATTTTAGAGAAGAAGAAATATAATAATTTTATGATAACATACATTTCTTGGTTTCATGTTCTTCTGGTGGGCTTTATATCACTATCAAAAGGTTATACAGCATGAACCCATAGAATTCAAAGTTGGAAGAAAGAATTAATGTAGCCAATGGGCTCCTCTTACTTATATTTTATACATTAGGCAATCACATCAGTGGCTTGACTTTTAGTCCTCTGGACTAATTTAGTCTTTCAGCATTTGAGAAGATTATGCATCAGGAGAGATAAGCATAGTGTAATGAAAAAGAACAGCTAGATTTCTTGGTGGATAAAAGGCTGGGCTTAGAGTCAGGAAGACCAGTTCAAATCTGCCCACAGACCCTTTGTAATTGTGAAATCCTAGGAAAGTCACTTAAGCCTGTTTGTCTCAATTTCCTCATCTGTAAAATGAGCTGGAGAAGGGAATAGCAAATAACTCTCATGTGTTTTCCCAATAAAATCCTAAATAGAGTCATGAAGAATTGGCCCCCAAAGAAAAAAACTTTTGAACAACAATGAAAAGAACACTTGACTTGGAATTAAGAAACTTAGTTTCACTACCTTTTAGGGAAAAAAAAACACAAGCAAACAAAATTGTCCAACTCTACTGCTAATTGAGCATAAAAAGCATCACTTGCTCTGTTTCTGACTTGGGCCAGTTCACCTTGGACAGTCTGGTGGTCCCCCATTCTTGGGGGCTCATCATACTGATGCCAGAAGTAGTGAAGATGCTGAATCTGCTTTTATGACTACTACAACTCAGAATTCCTAAACCCAAATAATCTATCAGTCTCAAGACTTATTACAGGTATATACCACCACCCTCCACCCCTAAAGGCCTTCTAGAGGAACTTCCACCATTCAAATGGCTTTAAGGCCATCACTAAGCAACCCATACTTCAGGAATATGAAAATCATGGCATAAGCCACACTTGAAGAGAAAAACAAAAACAGAAATAAAGCAAAAAATACAATAAACAACATAATAGCCTCTGAAGGAAAGACAGAAATTGATAGAGAATAAAAGCTGGGTTTCACAGTCTGTCCATGTATTGGGTGATAGGAAATCATATTGGGTCAACAAATGTAAAATTATGATAATCAGCTCCAGGAACATCACAGTCATAAAACAAATGTTCATACTTCCAATACAGTCAAGGGTCCCCATCTCAAGACAGTGTCATCTATAATAGGGTGGCTAAAAAACATTATACTATCTCATGCCAGAATCTGTGGGAAAATTTTATGATATTATTTGAATCTAGACTTGAGTGACTGAGAAATCAGACCTGCTGCTTAAAGACTGGATTTGCTTAATGTTTAATTCAGGACTTAAGCTGACAACAAACCCAATCAAATCTGAAGACTGATGCAAGGAGTATGATAAGTATGATACTCTATTAACCCATGTGTCCTATCTGGAAACTAGCCTCCCTGTTGGACATTTTCCATTTCCTCATTCTATTGTCTGAACTCTACATAGTGTATAACTCACAGACACTCTTGGGGAATGGGCAACTTCTTTTTCAGCTCTTCCTCTTTCTGAATGACTTAATAAGCTTCTTCCTAAATTATTTCAGTTAAGGAATCTTTTATTCTCAGCTCACAAACTGGTGACAAAAGTGGGTTCTTTGATGATTAACCAGAGAGTTGGGATTTGATCTAGACAAGATCACTCCACATAGTAGGAACTGGGTGAGAATCTCCATGGTTCAAGAGGAACACATTTAAATCACCCCTGGCCCCAGATTCAGTCTTAAGATTGAAGATTCCAGGTGTCAAGAAATGTAGGGGACTGTGTACCATCTTGACTTAGGGAATTAATCCCAGCAAGGGTTAGAATTAGCCTAGCCACCCTAATGGGCATATGAATAGTCTTCTTAGACATATCAACCAAGAGTTTTGAGGGAGTAGATCTGACATCTGCTGATTTGACTACTCCTCCAACACAACTTTCTCTCTCTCTTTTTTCTCTTTCTCTCCTCTCTTCCTATATGAAGGTAATGGAATAGTATTGTTTTATAAGAAACGATGAGCAGACTTATTTCAGAAAAAACAGGAAAGACTCATATGAACTGATGCTAAATAAAGTGAGCAGAACCAGAACATTGTACATAGTAACAAGATTATGTAATGATCAATTGTGTTGGACTTGGCTTTTCTCAGCAATGCAGTTATCCAAAACAACTCCAATAGACTCAGGATGGAAAATGCCATCTGCATCCAGAGAGAGAACCATGGAGACTAAATGTGTTTTGAAGTATAGTATTTTCACCTTTTGTTTGTTTGCTTGCTTTCCCTTTTTTTTTTGTGGTTTTTTTCCCCTTTTGGTCTGATTTTTCTTGTACAATATGACAAATATGGAGATATATTTAAAATGATTGCACATGTTTAACCTATATCAGATTGCTTGTTGTTTTGGGGAGGGGGAATTTAAGGGAGGGAGAAAAAAATTTGGAACACAAAATCTTATAAAAATTAATGTTGAAATCTATATTTACATGATATTTGAAAAAATAAAATTATATTGAAAAAGAAAAGAAACCAGCACCTGGTTTGTGACTATAATGGCAACAGCAAATGCAAGATTTGTCAGTTGAACCATGAGACCCACTAGGAAAGAATCATTTATCTACTAATTTGAATGAGCCATTCTGATGAACTGGTCACTTAACAGCAGTCCTACACTCTCTCATTTAGGGTGATCCTAGTTAATGAGGGATACTGAGACATGTACTAATCACAATATTCTGATCAATACTAAAACTCATAATACCTCTCTAGAAGCCTAATCAAAGGTGATACCAAATCTACTTTTTTTATATAACTCAGTTGAAGGAGTACACCCTTTAACTCCTGACTCCTTCTATGTGTTGGCTTTTTATAACTGGTCAACCAGAAAACTATATAAGCAACTTGAGCCCTAGTCTCCTGAAATAATTAAGTTTAGGTAGATAGCTTCACCTTTTCCTTGTTGGTTGAAAGCAAGGTACTTTTTTTTTTTTTTGTAAGTCAAGAAGCATTTATTAAATGCTTACTGTATACCAGATCAGAAAGAAAAGGCAAAAATGTCCCCTGCCTTCAGGAAGCTTACATTCTAAAGGGGAGACAACACAGGGATGATCAGGTACGTCCAGCACCTGAGGATGAAGGCCAACGGCCACTGGGCGCAGGGTTACCTGGGAGCAGGGGTGAGGACCAACATCGGCCTCCTGCTATGGCTGCGTAGCAAATAGTCTCTTCCCTTTCTTTGTATCCCCAGTGCTTGGCACGGAGCCCGGTGCACAGTAGGCACTTAATAAATGTTGGTCTACTGTCTGGCTAGTCCATGGGCGATGCTCACATCTGGATGCGCAAGGTACTTCTTAATTCTACCCCTTAAAAAAAAGGTACACTAATGAATTGTTGGTGAAGTCATAAACTAATCCAATCATTCATTGAGCTCTAGTCTCTTGAAATGAGCCTCCCAGATGGTTTCAAAACCATCCTAGACTACATGAAATAGGACTAAAAGGTATTGTTCCTATCACAAGTATGTATGTGCAAGTATTGTGAGTCCCTATTTTTAAATTTTCTTTTTTTTTAAACTGAAAATAAGACTCAAAAAAACATAAGTGGGCTAGAACCATAGTCTTGGACCCTGATTCTCAGAGCTCCTTTCACAATATTATAAATAGAAAGGAGAGAAAGTGAGAAAGCAAAAGACTAAAACAAAGCGGAGAACAGTATGATAAGTGAAAGACCAAGGAAATACCATCATCAAAGAGTTTTATGAATGAATCCAATGCATTGCCTGTATCTCTCATCATAGGGTATACTTCGCCCTGTATGCAAAACTATTAGGAATTTTTATTTATGGGATTAAATATTGATCATTTTTTATCTGTTTCCAATTTTTCCCAATTGTTATTTTTACTTACTACCCCAGTAGGTTAACTCTAGCTTATCTGATTCTATAGAGCTTATTATTCTATAGAATAATTCTATATTTCTACAGGCTTCATAGAGCTTATTAAACATCCAGTCCTCTAAAGGAGACTACCCTTTTAAAAAAATTTAATAGTATTTTATTTTTCCAAATACATGCAAAGATAGTTTTCAACATTCATCTTTGCAAAACCTTGTGTTCCAAATTTTTCTCCCTCTCTCTCTCTCCCCAAGACAGTAAGCAATCCAATATAGGTTAAACATGTGCAATTCTTCTAAACATATTTCCATATTTGTCATGCTGTGCAAAAAAAGGTAGATTAAAAGGGAAAAAACATGAGAAAAAAAAACAAACAAGCAAACAAACAAACAAAAAACCTAACAACAATGGTGAAATACGCTTTAATCCACATTTGGTCTTCATAGTTCTCTCTCTGGATGTGATGGCACTTTGCATCACATATCTATTAGAATTGCCTTGAATCACCACAAAGTTGAAAAGAGTCAAGTCTATCACAGTTGATTATCACATAATCTTGTTGTTACTGAATACAATGTCCTCTTGATTCTGCTTACTTTACTCAGCATCAGTTCTTGTAGGTCTTTCCAGGCTTTTCTGAAATCATCCTGCTGATCATTTCTTATAGAACAATAATATTCCATTTCATTCATATACCATAACTTATTTAGCCAGTCCCCAACTGATGGACATTTACTCAATTTCCAGTGTTTTGCCATTACAAAAAGACCTGTTAAAAACATATTTGCATATGTGAGTCCTTTCCCCTCTTTTATGATCTCTTTGGGAAACTTAAAAGAGCAGAGTTGTATTTCCTTAGGCACAAATATTTTTATTGCTACCTTTGTTTTTTGGCAGCTAGATGGTTCAGTAGATAGAGCACTGGGCCTGGAGTCAGGAGGACCTGACTCCAGCATTACATACTTACTAGCACTGTGATCTTAAACAAGTCACCTCTGTTTGCCTTAATTCACTGGAGAAGGAAATAGAAAAACACTTCAGTGTCTTAAAACCCCATGGATAGAATGATCCACAGGGTTATGAAGAGTCAGATACAAATGAACAATTTGGTTTCTACATCACCTTCATTTCTCAATACATCCTTCTCCCCTCTCCCACCCAGAGAACCATCTCTTACAACAAAGAATATTTTTAAAAGGAGTAAAAAGAAGTAACAAAACTAACCAACACATCTACCAAATCTGACTTTATATTCAGCGCTTTACACCCTTTCCACTTTTGGTTAGAAAATGAGAGAGAAAAAAATGTGTTTGTGTAAACATTTTTGACAGCTTCAAAATCAATTGT
>JAJPUD010027467.1:0-15539 GCA_023553655.1 Myrmecobius fasciatus | reverse complement strand
GAAGGAAGGAAGGAAGGAAGGAAGGAAGGAAGGAAGGAAGGAAGGAAAAAAAGAAAAAATATTTATTAAGCACCTATTATATACTGGGCATCATACTAAGTGGTTTACAAGCATTATCTCATTTGATCCTGCAGCCCTGAGAGTTAGATGCTAGTATTATCCCCATTTTATAGTTGAGGAAACTGAGGCAGACAGCAATTTAGTGATTTGCCCAGGTTCACACAACTAGTGTCTGAGGCCAAATTTGAATTCAGATTTTTCTGATATTAGACTCAATATACTATTTGCTGTGGAACATCTATTTCCTAATTGATTTTTTAGTGATTACCATAGATTTCAATTAATTCATTTTCCCTCTCTGCTTCTCCATTCGATGAATAGGACACTTATAAAATAATATGCTGAAAGAAGGAATCAGTCAGCCCAGATTGGGACTGAACCAAAATGCACAGTCTTATTAACACTGTGTATTGATAATAGTTTTCTACCAGTTATGGGATGATGTTGATGAGCCCATTGTTTTTCACCCAGAATTTGCTTTGGAGACAATGTCCCTTTTTTCCTTTTTCCTTCCTATGTGTCACTCCTCTTCCCTTCAAACAAATAAGTCTTTGTATTTCTACTTTTACCTAGGGCTCCAAAAAAAAAAAAAGACCCCCATTTCCATCTGAATCTGTATGCCCTACAATCTATAATGGGTTGATTTAACTGGCGATAATGGTTTGTATTTTTTGTTTCTCCAAATGATGATGTTTCTAGAGATTTCAAGGGACTTTCAACATTACTCCATCTCCTTCCCCTGGGTGCATTTATATATCTAATTCATCAGGAAAATGGAATGAAAAGTTCTTCAATACTGACTTGTTGAGCTCAGGACGCATTGTTTTTACCTCATGCCTATTGTCCCAGACTAAACAGCCTTTCCACAACAAGTAATTGGCTCTGACATTGTTTGGTTGTGACTCAATTCCTCTTTTCCCAGCATTGATAATTTCATGATTTATATTTCACAGATCGTTGACAACAGCCTTGTCCATATTAACTAAATATTTATGGTAGTGTATGCAAGAAACATCAGTCAGGTGAGCTAAGTGATCTATTAAAGCCATCTGTATAGCAGATTGAACCATATTCCCTCAGGGTCCAGCTACTTCTGATTTTGAATTAGTCAGATATGGACTTCTTTGGTTTGTTTCTAAAATATTACCATATATGTAGGTCCTCTACTGGTATCTGCTAAATTACCTGTCAAGAAATCTATGTCAAAAGTGAAGTTATGATATATAGGGTTTCCCAAAAGTCTTCATGCAGCTTTAAGTTTTAATAGCTTTACATTTTAATAAACTTTGAAATGCTGCTATTTTAACAAAAGATAAATGTAATGTTTTATTTCTTTCATTAGTGAAAATGATACTCACTCTGATGCTTATATCTTTTTGAACCTGTGCAAGTCACCTAGACTCTTCTTGGCCATTCAATTCTGTATTAAAACCACTGCAGTAGTGTCTGAGGTTCACCTCTGTAATCATAGTGCTCTGAAATTTAAGGAACACTAATTCCTTTCAACAAGAAGGCATAATATGAAACTATAAACATCGTTAACAAGCCTGCGTTTTCACAAACGGCAGAAAAAGTCTTTCCTGTGTTACCTTGCCCTTTTATGATCCTCTATGGTGATGAAGAATAGGGAATAACTGATAGCCACTTCCCAAGTATTTGTTGAGAGAATTGCTTCTCAATTCAGGCTGCCTTCTATTCTTCCCTGGATGAGATTTTTATTTTTTCTACAACCATTGAAAAAATGGACCTTGGCCTGGGATCCATTTCTCAGTCTTTTTTTGTTTGTTGTTGTTATTATTAGTGTGCTATTCTTGATATCTGTCCTTTCTTTTTATAGCCCTGATGCCTCAATTTTGTCTGTTTTTCCACTGAATTAAAATAAACACTTTCTTAAAAAAAAAAAAAAAAGGACATTCTTCATCTGAGTACGTGGAGAAAGTGATATATGCCCTTTAAATGGAATACTCAATGGACCACACAAGTGGAAAGGAAATCACCAATCCTTCATTTTTTAGTATCCATTAAATTATCATAATTAGTGATTCATTTATTTATTGAGCATTTGCATATGCAACATATTTGAGGCTAATTATAAGCATTATAAAGCTCAATAAAATCCATTCTAGGGGCTCATAATTTAGCAGGAAAAATAAGATATGATAAGTGAAAGTAAAATGTAAACTCCTTGAAGGCAGGGACTTTCATTTTTATATGTAAATGAAGGCACCTGGTAAGTGCTTATTACTGATTTATTTAATTGATAGTTGTAAATGACTAAGAGAGGTATAAATAAAGTGTTATAAGACTTTAGAAGAGAAAGGTACTCTTTAAGACTTAGGGAGTGGAAAAGAGAGAGGAGGATAGTCAGGGTATTTGAGCTGGACCTTGAATAATAAGGTAGGATTTGATTGGCAGTAAAGTATACTCTCAGCCTGCCCTAGCCTGAGCAATGCAAAACTTGGCAGAGATTGTTATGACTGGATCCACGTCAATGGAGGGCTGGCAAGTTGCCACAGACTTGACTGATTTCCATAGTCTCAGGCTTGGTTCCTAGAGTTACCTCGTGGGCATCCTAGTTGAAGCCAGGTATCAGATTGTACCTAAACCACTGTCTCTTCCAGGAATGGTTGGGATGGATGGGGCACCCTTTTTGTGACAGCAGGATTTGACACTGACACGTGGATTGATTGGTGGGCGTTTCCAGGATGCTCATGTCCCATTCCACTGTATTATCTGAAGAAACTATCCATAATTGTCCCTTCATCTTCCAGTTCAGCCAGCACCTTGACTACTGACTTTTATCAGTTCCAGGGGACTAGGGGCAAGGTAGGAAGGGTAGTCCCCGACTTCCCTAGGTGTAACCAGAAGGATCAAACCCTGAAAGCTATTCTCATCCCTGTAGTATGTGAGGAGCTAAGGCTGGAGCTTGCTGAGCACTTTTGTGACCTTAGGGGCAAGTAAAAGGTTCTGGGTGAATACTGCGGACCCCTCCTCTGAGGGAGAATAGATCAGAAACCATCTTTACCTCCTAATTCCTTTCCCTAGTCCCTGACTTTTCTCTATTCCCACTTCCCCATTCCCAGTTTTGAGAATTATGAGCGTAGCAAAGTCCTAGGGTCATACTCTTATTATTGGAAAATGAATTAGATACAGGAAAACTGGCCCAAAGAAACTCCTTGAGGCAATAGGTAGGTAGGAGGTCACCATTACTCAGTTCCAGATGGTGACCAGTTAGAAATCTAATGTTGTTTATTAAAGTTTCTGGGATTCCAAAGCAATGTAAACCTAGGCAGAGTCATTGTTTATCAACCAGAGCAAGTACACTATTAGTCCAGCTCTTTCCCCAAGCAATGCAAATCTTGATAGAGGCTGTGACTTCTGGATCTCCATAGCCTCATAATCTAACTGAAGTTTTTTCAGTACATTTTGGAGACCACTCACTTATCTTTTTCATAGCCCCCACCCAGATTTAGACTATGGATTTCAGTATTTATCTCTCTCAAAGTTAATCACCAGCTCCCCTTACAAGCACTCACACACACAAGGCTTTAAATGATAGAACATTTTTATCAACATTGTACAGCAGTGCACAGGGAGGACCTGTACCCTAACTCCAAGACTAAGTAATTAAAACAAAAGTAATGACTTTAATCTTAGGTTTTAGAGGCAAATATATTTTGGGTTATAGCAAAACATATTAAGCATTATTACTTAATGACCCTTAAAGTCCTGTCTCTTACTAATATGAGCATAACTCTGAGCTCTTAAAAGCTTTGCCAGTAGATCACGCGCTGTTAGGTCCTAACAAGCTAGAAAGGAGGAAAATCTAGCAAGGTGAAAAAGTTTCAAATAAAGGCCCCACAATATACTTTATCATATGAAGACTAGCCTAGTTAAATTTGAAAAGGCTCATCACAGGTGGTTGGACATTGGGTAGGTAATATTTCCTTTTTGGCCAAAGCAATTCACAAAACCATTTTCTAAGACACAGAACAGTTATGAACTCTATTGATGGGAAAGAGGTGATTATGGGAATAGAATCATAATAAAGTACTGAAGTAATGACATAGAAATACTAAAGACAAGTCACAATTACTACCTATTCCTCTGGTGTGTATATATACCAGTTTTTAAACATAGGGACATACATTAAATCTCTGAACACTTCTGATAGCCCTTCTAGGGACAAGATCAATATTGTATTTTTCCTTTTCAGGCAAAGGGAAAGCCAAGTTGTTCAACATTAGGACACGTATTGCTTTTATTTTTAAGAAGATAATGGCTATTCTTAGCAAAACTGGAAATGAATGAAAAAATCCAGCATAAAAATTTACATTACAAGGACCTATTCTGCTAATCACCTAGAATCATCTATTTCAACAAACAACCCTTAATAGAAGGTTCTTAATAAGTATTCTATTTCTCAGTTTATTTCTTTTCAAGGCCTAATAATATGGAATAACTGGAATATCTACTTTGGAGGACAGGGTATCATCAAGTTCTTCACTAAATTATTCCTACATTATGAAATTGATTGCTAGAGTCATCAAAGTTGCATTTTTCCCCCTCTGAAACATCATATGAGCAGAATGAGAGGAATGTCCTAACAGACTAAGCAGTGGAAAAAATATATTCAAGTAGATTTGCTCCATTCCTCCCAAGAAAGCCATAAAATTGCGCTCTGAAAAATGTAAGTATCACAAAAAGTACATGCAGTGCCTGTCCTAAAAGGTGGTACTTACAATCCAGGCCGTAAAGTCTGACAAAACTATACTCTCCAATGGAAAGGGAGAGAGGGGAGGAGGTGTGGGTGTAAATCTAACAAACCCCAAATGTCCAGAGTGTCCTTGGGGGCAAAAAAGGGAACAGTTTCCTCTGATTACAGACTTCCTTATATAAAGAGAATACATAATCAGGAGTTATCTCATGGTTAAATACAATAGAACAGAAACTCAAACAATAAAGGCTTTTGTGTTCATGCATATTATCATATTCTTCTCCAGCTAGTCTTCTTGAAGGATAGTGGGGGAGATCTGAGCACCAAAATAGCTTTTCTGAGAGAGAGAGACAGAAACAAAGACAGAGAGAGAGAGAGAGACAGAGAGAGAGAGAGAGAGACAGAGAAAGACAGAGAGATTAAGAGAGGCAGATAGAAAGACATAGACAGCGACCAAGACTGAGAGTGAAAGAGAGATTATTTCAAGCAACCGGTCATTAGAGATAGGGAGCATGCAAACAATTACAGCTTTAGGGCCAAAGATAAGAAAGATTCCACAAGCTCAGAATTGTCTTGACCTGCCTAACCAGTATTTTGGTTTGTCACTTCAGGAAACCAAAGTTCAAACTAATCAAGGAACTACCTTTTTAAAAAATAATAATTTTTTTTCATTTGCTTTTTGTACATCATGATTTTCTTTATAAAATGTGGTTCCCAATAGGAAAGCAGAAAATTTGGCACCACCTTTTGTAAAGAAAATTGTTTTGTAGAAAAAGCATTGATACAGCAGATTGCAGAAATGACTTCCAGTTTGATATCTACTATTTTTTAGCTATATGATCTTGGACAAGCCATTTTCCAGTTTTTTTTTCCTCATCTGAATAAAAAGACAACAATACTGGTGATATCCACCTGGGCTGTGCAATTCTAAAGAGATATAAAAGTGTTTTGTGACTTTATAACATTAAAATAAATTAAATTTTTATTCTAAAATTATTGGATTTTTTTCAAAATTATTGTTTTTTAAATTATGAAACAAGTGTCTAATGATAGTTCACATATGTGATCTATGTAGATGTATGAATATGTAACATATAGGTATATGTGAATGTTTATATATGTCAATGTGTCAGTGTAGATATATAGCAACATATACATGTATGTGTTTGTACATATAGATATAAATCTGTATGTACACATATATGTGTTGATGTGCATATATATGCATGTGGATATGGGTACATTTGTGAATGTGTGTCTATATATGTATATATACACATATACACATAGATAACATCTCTAGCCTTTAGTTACTTCATCTTTAAAGTGGGGATAACATTTGCTCTACTTATCTTATGGAATTTTGGGAGTAAAACACTTCGTAAGCCATAATTGTAAAGCACTTTGTAAAGTACACACATACATGCACATACATGTGTGGATAGTAGACTCATATACATGGATATGTATTGTGTATAAATACAGGTACATGCATGTATGTCCATGTACATGGGTGTGTTTATATGTGTATATGTGTGCGATGCCTCTCCCTTTCCATTGGAGAGGGTAGTTGTGTCAGGTTTGGGTTCTGGATTATAAGTACCATCTTTTAGTTCAGGCACCCCATGCACTTTTTGTGATATTTGCATTTTTCAATATTCAATTTTATGGATTTCTTTGGAGGAAAGGATCAAATCTACTTGAAGGTTGGTTTGTTGGTTTATTTGTTGATCACCTAATTAGTCTGTTAGGACTCTCATTGTGCATATTCACATCCCAGCATCCTCACTTTACAGATGAAGTAGCTGAGGCTTAGGAATATTATGTAATTTGTCTAAGGTCACCTAGCTAGAAATCGGCAGAGGTAAGTCTCAAGAACCTAGTTTATCTGACTCAAAATCCAGCAATTTTTCCACACCAATATGCTACCTACAATTATCAATAAATGTCGATAAATGATAAAACCCTAGAATCATCTGAGTGAACAAAGTACTAGGTTCTTGACCAGTGAAACCAATAAAAAAATTTGTTTAAAAAATAGAGATTTTTTTATGGGGCAGCTAGGTGGTGCAGTGAATAGAGCACCGGCCCTGGAGTCAGGAAGACCTGAGTTCAAATCTGGTCTCAGACACTTAACACTTCCTAGCTGTGTGACCCTGGGCAAGTCACTTAACCCCAATTGCCTCAGGGGGAAAAAAGAAAAAGAGATTTTTTTTTTAAGAGAGAGGAAGTGATAGAAGCAAGGATGAAAATTATAAAATAAACTATCTTTCTAGCTATGAAGGAACTAGGTATGAATTAGACTAATTCACTGGCTTAGTGAACTCCAAGATGCTCAACTCCATCTTACAAAATCATATCAGTACCTTTTCTGTGACTGTCTAAGAGAATTCCCTGCAGCAGGGAAAGGCTATGTGGCTTGCCCAGGGTCATTCAGGTAATATATGTCATTGCTGGACTTGAGTCCAGGTCTTCTTGGTTCAGAAACAAGCTTTCTCTCCACCAGACTCTCTCTAAGTTCGCAGAATAAATAAGAATGCAATAACAAATCTAGTTGTTTCCAAACATCCAGATGTTTAGCATCATGGACATAGAGCCATAGATTTTAGTGTATTTTTAATAAGTTTGTTTACATTTGGGAATGGGACATAAAGAAATATTATGACCAAGAGGTCTTAGGTCTTAGGATTTAACTTAAATCATCTTGTTAGACAAATAAGATGGTTCAGACCAGGGGTTCTGAAACCATAAACTTCGAAAGGTTCCATAGTTAGATTTCAGGTAGCATCCTTTTATTCCTCAATAAAAATTGGTTTCCTTTGTAATGTTGTTATATTTTTTTATCTATTTAAAAAGTTTGTGCTTTCCATGGTCCCAAAAAATCTCCCTATGGTCTCAGTTAAGTCAATCAGGAAAGCTAACTGTTTGATTTCACTGATCAGTTGCTTGATGAAATTGACTAATCATTTGGCAAGCCTGGAGGATTCTGGGAAGCATGACCATGATAACTTTTGACTCCCCTCTAGCTGACTATACCTGATACCTGCTTAGTATTCTAGTGAATAGAGAAAAGTCCACACCATGATTTCTGCCTTCCAGTCTATCCAAATACATTTTTGCCTTTATCTACCTAAAAGCCAAACAAAAAATCCAATAGATTCAGCGTAGATAGAATGACCATTTAACTGGCAGAATTTCTCACTTTTAACCAGATGATTTCATCTCAGATCCCCTTCAGATTATTTAGAGAGGACAGGGATGAGAGTGGGCAGTGGGTTTGGGCCCATGCTATCTTCAGATTTTATTTGCATTTATTCAACTTCCTCTGCCTTGATTTCCAAAGAATTCCCTGATTTGCAAATTATTTCTTACATACCTTTTTATATATCATTTATTTTAATCTCTCCCAAATAGACATAGATAACTTTATTCTTGTCTGAAGATAAGATTTAGCATTTTATTATGGCATTCTTTTATAAAGCAAAAGACTACAACATTTTAATTATTTGAGGGGATTTATATTGTATTATATTCTTCTACTATCAGCTTCTGTTGTATTGTTTTAATCTCAGACTGATTTCAGTTTGCTTGTTTAGACTGAATCTATGATTTCACTGGTATAGGGGACTTCCACTGGGGAATGAAGATCTGATTTATAATTTGTAATATGTAATTTGTAATTGAGTAAATGTCAGTAAAGTAATTCTTTAGTGAGTTAACCATAGGGAGAGGAGCATTATATATTTGAAGCAGGATTTGAACCCAGAAATTGACTCAAAAATTATCTTTCTATCACACTATATTACTCTGCCTCTCATTGTTCATAATTAATACATGTTAATAATCATGGACATTTATATAGCACTCTAAAGTTTGCAAAGTGCTTTTATAAATATCCTTACAACAGTACAGTACACGAGGAAGATATTATTCTTATTTTACAGATTAAAAATTGGATCAATCTAATTAATTAAGATTAAATAGATTAAGAGAGTCATTGGAGACCCAACCACAGGCACACAGCTACTAAGGACCAGAAGTGAGATTTTAACTCAAATCTCTTCATTCCCAGTCTACTACATCCTACAGGCTTCTTGTGATTTTCTGATACTTTTAATATCTTTTTAAAGACATGCATCACCAAGTGTCTGGCTGATTTCCATAACTGCTTATTGTGAAGAAGACTGTGTCTGACCTGTTTTCTTAGCTTGGTTTGCTGGGGGTTTTCCAACAGTGCCTTTACCTTCAGAACTAGATGTGTGCTTTAGATTTTATAAGTTGTACTTTTAAAGCACAGTGGCCTATAATGCAGATTTTAATAGCTGCTACTCTTTGCCCTCTTGGCTTCGAAATACCCTAGAATTTTGGAGAAAGGACATTAAATCAAAAAGCCAAATTGTTCAAATGCTTCCATGAAAAGTATAATAAACTGTTTCCTGATTCATTATAAAGATGTGTCATGCAGCAGGGTGATTTTTGCCAAAAGTGGTCAGTAAATGACTCTGCTCCCCAGAGACAGCACTTTCATACTGCTCCCTTCTGATCAAGGAAGGTTAAAAAGGAAGTGAAACATTCTGTCCTCTTCATTATTACTTTTTTTTTTCCATAGTGAACAGAAGCTTCTGTACAAACATACTTCAACATTCTTTGTATTAAGAAAATGACTAAACTTACTTATATCAAGACTATCCATTTCACTTAACTGTTCACTGGATAGCCAATAAACCAAAAAATTATGGAGCTGAGAAGGCTCCAGTGATTGCCAATCCGTCTTTACAATGATCTCCTTGGTAGAAGAGATAGGACCCAGAGGTTGAGTGAGGCTTTCCAGCTCATGGTAGCTGGGCTTCCAAAAGCAATTTCAGTCATTTCACAAGTAACATAAAAGAATTGTCTTCATGGTCCACTGCTTCCTCTTCCAGACAAATCCAGAAAGTAAGCCATGTAAAAACACATGCAAATAAAAATCAGCAGCAGCTCAAAAGGTTAACTAAATCACTTCCAGATGGATTGACAATGAACTCATGGAATTAACAAATGTTCAAATGCCATTTTAACTTAAATCATCTTGTTAGACAAATAAGATGGTTCAGACCAGGGGTTCTGAAACCATAAACTTCGAAAGGTTCCATAGTTAGATTTCAGGTAGCATCCTTTTATTCCTCAATAAAAATTGGTTTCCTTTGTAATGTTGTTATATTTTTTTATCTATTTAAAAACATTTTTCTTTGTTTCATTGTGATAATACTAGAGACCTTATTTCATTTATCAGTGTTGTCATTGTCAATTTGTGGCTGAACATACTTTGTTTTACATAGCAGAAAAATAAAATATTGCAAGTAAAAAAATATAAACATTTTTCTGGGAAGGGGTCCATTGGTTTCATCTGACTGCTAAAGAAGTCCATGACCCTAAAAAAGGTTAAGAACTTTTGGTTTAAACCCAAACACTACTTATTCTCTATACCAATTCCTGTAATCTTTTGTTTAAGACTTATTTTAGAGAAGAAGAAATATAATAATTTTATGATAACATACATTTCTTGGTTTCATGTTCTTCTGGTGGGCTTTATATCACTATCAAAAGGTTATACAGCATGAACCCATAGAATTCAAAGTTAGAAGAAAGAATTAATGTAGCCAATGGGCTCCTCTTACTTATATTTTATACATTAGGCAATCACATCAGTGGCTTGACTTTTAGTCCTCTGGACTAATTTAGTCTTTCAGCATTTGAGAAGATTATGCATCAGGAGAGATAAGCATAGTGTAATGAAAAAGAACAGCTAGATTTCTTGGTGGATAAAAGGCTGGGCTTAGAGTCAGGAAGACCAGTTCAAATCTGCCCACAGACCCTTTGTAATTGTGAAATCCTAGGAAAGTCACTTAAGCCTGTTTGTCTCAATTTCCTCATCTGTAAAATGAGCTGGAGAAGGGAATAGCAAATAACTCTCATGTGTTTTCCCAATAAAATCCTAAATAGAGTCATGAAGAATTGGCCCCCAAAGAAAAAAACTTTTGAACAACAATGAAAAGAACACTTGACTTGGAATTAAGAAACTTAGTTTCACTACCTTTTAGGGAAAAAAAAAAAACAAGCAAACAAAATTGTCCAACTCTACTGCTAATTGAGCATAAAAAGCATCACTTGCTCTGTTTCTGACTTGGGCCAGTTCACCTTGGACAGTCTGGTGGTCCCCCATTCTTGGGGGCTCATCATACTGATGCCAGAAGTAGTGAAGATGCTGAATCTGCTTTTATGACTACTACAACTCAGAATTCCTAAACCCAAATAATCTATCAGTCTCAAGACTTATTACAGGTATATACCACCACCCTCCACCCCTAAAGGCCTTCTAGAGGAACTTCCACCATTCAAATGGCTTTAAGGCCATCACTAAGCAACCCATACTTCAGGAATATGAAAATCATGGCATAAGCCACACTTGAAGAGAAAAACAAAAACAGAAATAAAGCAAAAAATACAATAAACAACATAATAGCCTCTGAAGGAAAGACAGAAATTGATAGAGAATAAAAGCTGGGTTTCACAGTCTGTCCATGTATTGGGTGATAGGAAATCATATTGGGTCAACAAATGTAAAATTATGATAATCAGCTCCAGGAACATCACAGTCATAAAACAAATGTTCATACTTCCAATACAGTCAAGGGTCCCCATCTCAAGACAGTGTCATCTATAATAGGGTGGCTAAAAAACATTATACTATCTCATGCCAGAATCTGTGGGAAAATTTTATGATATTATTTGAATCTAGACTTGAGTGACTGAGAAATCAGACCTGCTGCTTAAAGACTGGATTTGCTTAATGTTTAATTCAGGACTTAAGCTGACTACAAACCCAATCAAATCTGAAGACTGATGCAAGGAGTATGATAAGTATGATACTCTATTAACCCATGTGTCCTATCTGGAAACTAGCCTCCCTGTTGGACATTTTCCATTTCCTCATTCTATTGTCTGAACTCTACATAGTGTATAACTCACAGACACTCTTGGGGAATGGGCAACTTCTTTTTCAGCTCTTCCTCTTTCTGAATGACTTAATAAGCTTCTTCCTAAATTATTTCAGTTAAGGAATCTTTTATTCTCAGCTCACAAACTGGTGACAAAAGTGGGTTCTTTGATGATTAACCAGAGAGTTGGGATTTGATCTAGACAAGATCACTCCACATAGCAGGAACTGGGTGAGAATCTCCATGGTTCAAGAGGAACACATTTAAATCACCCCTGGCCCCAGATTCAGTCTTAAGATTGAAGATTCCAGGTGTCAAGAAATGTAGGGGACTGTGTACCATCTTGACTTAGGGAATTAATCCCAGCAAGGGTTAGAATTAGCCTAGCCACCCTAATGGGCATATGAATAGTCTTCTTAGACATATCAACCAAGAGTTTTGAGGGAGTAGATCTGACATCTGCTGATTTGACTACTCCTCCAACACAACTTTCTCTCTCTCTTTTTTCTCTTTCTCTCCTCTCTTCCTATATGAAGGTAATGGAATAGTATTGTTTTATAAGAAACGATGAGCAGACTTATTTCAGAAAAAACAGGAAAGACTCATATGAACTGATGCTAAATAAAGTGAGCAGAACCAGAACATTGTACATAGTAACAAGATTATGTAATGATCAATTGTGTTGGACTTGGCTTTTCTCAGCAATGCAGTTATCCAAAACAACTCCAATAGACTCAAGATGGAAAATGCCATCTGCATCCAGAGAGAGAACCATGGAGACTAAATGTGTTTTGAAGTATAGTATTTTCACCTTTTGTTTGTTTGCTTGCTTTCCCTTTTTTTTTGTGGTTTTTTTCCCCTTTTGGTCTGATTTTTCTTGTACAATATGACAAATATGGAGATATATTTAAAATGATTGCACACGTTTAACCTATATCAGATTGCTTGTTGTTTTGGGGAGGGGGAATTTAAGGGAGGGAGAAAAAAATTTGGAACACAAAATCTTATAAAAATTAATGTTGAAATCTATATTTACATGATATTTGAAAAAATAAAATTATATTGAAAAAGAAAAGAAACCAGCACCTGGTTTGTGACTATAATGGCAACAGCAAATGCAAGATTTGTCAGTTGAACCATGAGACCCACTAGGAAAGAATCATTTATCTACTAATTTGAATGAGCCATTCTGATGAATTGGTCACTTAACAGCAGTCCTACACTCTCTCATTTAGGGTGATCCTAGTTAATGAGGGATACTGAGACATGTAGTAATCACAATATTCTGATCAATACTAAAACTCATAATACCTCTCTAGAAGCCTAATCAAAGGTGATACCAAATCTACTTTTTTTATATAACTCAGTTGAAGGAGTACACCCTTTAACTCCTGACTCCTTCTATGTGTCGGCTTTTTATAACTGGTCAACCAGAAAACTATATAAGCAACTTGAGCCCTAGTCTCCTGAAATAATTAAGTTTAGGTAGATAGCTTCACCTTTTCCTTGTTGGTTGAAAGCAAGGTACTTTTTTTTTTGTAAGTCAAGAAGCATTTATTAAATGCTTACTGTATACCAGATCAGAAAGAAAAGGCAAAAATGTCCCCTGCCTTCAGGAAGCTTACATTCTAAAGGGGAGACAACACAGGGATGATCAGGTACGTCCAGCACCTGAGGATGAAGGCCAACGGCCACTGGGCGCAGGGTTACCTGGGAGCAGGGGTGAGGACCAACATCGGCCTCCTGCTATGGCTGCGTAGCAAATAGTCTCTTCCCTTTCTTTGTATCCCCAGTGCTTGGCACGGAGCCCGGTGCACAGTAGGCACTTAATAAATGTTGGTCTACTGTCTGGCTAGTCCATGGGCGATGCTCACATCTGGATGCGCAAGGTACTTCTTAATTCTACCCCTTAAAAAAAAGGTACACTAATGAATTGTTGGTGAAGTCATAAACTAATCCAATCATTCATTGAGCTCTAGTCTCTTGAAATGAGCCTCCCAGATGGTTTCAAAACCATCCTAGACTACATGAAATAGGACTAAAAGGTATTGTTCCTATCACAAGTATGTATGTGCAAGTATTGTGAGTCCCTATTTTTAAATTTTCTTTTTTTTTAAACTGAAAATAAGACTCAAAAAAACATAAGTGGGCTAGAACCATAGTCTTGGACCCTGATTCTCAGAGCTCCTTTCACAATATTATAAATAGAAAGGAGAGAAAGTGAGAAAGCAAAAGACTAAAACAAAGCGGAGAACAGTATGATAAGTGAAAGACCAAGGAAATACCATCATCAAAGAGTTTTATGAATGAATCCAATGCATTGCCTGTATCTCTCATCATAGGGTATACTTCTCCCTGTATGCAAAACTATTAGGAATTTTTATTTATGGGATTAAATATTGATCATTTTTTATCTGTTTCCAATTTTTCCCAATTGTTATTTTTACTTACTACCCCAGTAGGTTAACTCTAGCTTATCTGATTCTATAGAGCTTATTATTCTATAGAATAATTCTATATTTCTACAGGCTTCATAGAGCTTATTAAACATCCAGTCCTCTAAAGGAGACTACCCTTTTAAAAAAATTTAATAGTATTTTATTTTTCCAAATACATGCAAAGATAGTTTTCAACATTCATCTTTGCAAAACCTTGTGTTCCAAATTTTTCTCCCTCTCTCTCTCTCCCCAAGACAGTAAGCAACCCAATATAGGTTAAACATGTGCAATTCTTCTAAACATATTTCCATATTTGTCATGCTGTGCAAAAAAAGGTAGATTAAAAGGGAAAAAACATGAGAAAAAAAACAAACAAGCAAACAAACAAACAAAAAACCTAACAACAATGGTGAAATATGCTTTAATCCACATTTGGTCTTCATAGTTCTCTCTCTGGATGTGATGGCACTTTGCATCACATATCTATTAGAATTGCCTTGAATCACCACATTGTTGAAAAGAGTCAAGTCTATCACAGTTGATTATCACATAATCTTGTTGTTACTGAATACAATGTCCTCTTGATTCTGCTTACTTTACTCAGCATCAGTTCTTGTAGGTCTTTCCAGGCTTTTCTGAAATCATCCTGCTGATCATTTCTTATAGAACAATAATATTCCATTTCATTCATATACCATAACTTATTTAGCCAGTCCCCAACTGATGGACATTTACTCAATTTCCAGTGTTTTGCCATTACAAAAAGACCTGTTAAAAACATATTTGCATATGTGAGTCCTTTCCCCTCTTTTATGATCTCTTTGGGAAACTTAAAAGAGCAGAGTTGTATTTCCTTAGGCACAAATATTTTTATTGCTACCTTTTTTTTTTTGGCAGCTAGATGGTTCAGTAGATAGAGCACTGGGCCTGGAGTCAGGAGGACCTGACTCCAGCATTACATACTTACTAGCACTGTGATCTTAAACAAGTCACCTCTGTTTGCCTTAATTCACTGGAGAAGGAAATAGAAAAACACTTCAGTGTCTTAAAACCCCATGGATAGAATGATCCACAGGGTTATGAAGAGTCAGATACAAATGAACAATTTGGTTTCTACATCACCTTCATTTCTCAATACATCCTTCTCCCCTCTCCCACCCAGAGAACCATCTCTTACAACAAAGAATATTTTTAAAAGGAGTAAAAAGAAGTAACAAAACTAACCAACACATCTACCAAATCTGACTTTATATTCAGCGCTTTACACCCTTTCCACTTTTGGTTAGAAAATGAGAGAGAGAAAAATGTGTTTGTGTAAACATTTTTGACAGCTTCAAAATCAATTGT
>JAJPUD010027465.1:3608-15542 GCA_023553655.1 Myrmecobius fasciatus | reverse complement strand
CTGAGGTACCACTACACACCTGTTAGATTGGCTAAAATGACAGGAAAAGATAATGACGAATGTTGGAGGGGATGTGGGAAGGCTGGTACACTGATGCATTGTTGATGGAACTGTGAATGGATGCAGCCATTCTGAAGAGCAATTTGAAACTATGCTCAAAAAGTTATCAAACTGTGCATTGCCTTTGACCCAGCATCATTTCTATTGGGATCAAATCCCAAAGAAATCATAAAGGAAGGAAAGGGCCCCACATGTGCAAGAATGTTTGTGGCATTTCTTTTTGTAGTGGCTAGAAACTGGAAACCGAATGGATGCCCATCAATTGGAGAATAGCTGAATAAATTATGGTATATGAATGTTATGGAATATTATTGTTCTGTAAGAAATGACCAGCAGGATGATTTCAGAGAGGCCTGGAAGGACTTGCATGAACTCATGCTGAGTGAAATGAGCAGAACCAGGCAATTATTATACACGGCAAAAACAATCCTATATGATGATCAATTCTGATGGACATGGCTCTCTTCAACAATGAAATGTTTCAAACCACTTCCAATTGTTCACTGAAGAAAGCCACATACACCCAGAGAGAGGGATATGAAATGTGGACTACAACATAACATTTTCATGCTCTCGATTGATGTTTGCTTGCATCGTTTTTCCTTTCTCTGAATTTTTTTCTTGTAGATATAATTTTTCTTGCACAACAATCATGTGTGGAAATATGTGTACATATATTCGATTTGTTAAGTATTTTAACATAATGAACATGTAGTGGACATCCTGCCATCTAGGGGAGAGGTGGGGAGTAGGGGGGAAAAATTTGTAACAGAAAGCTTTGTAAGGGTTAATGTTGAAGAATTACCCATACATATGTTTTGCAAATTAAAAAAAAAGGTTTTTGGTACTTAATTCTTTCTCCCCTGATATGCCCTCTTTTTATTGCTTTCCTTCCCTTTACATATCCCATTCCCTTTCCATTTTCCTGCAGGGTAAGATAGATCTCTATGCTCATATTCGGTATATATGTTATTTCTTTGAGCCAATTCTGGTAGACTAAGGTTCACTCACTCTCTCTTCCCCTTCCCATCCATTGTAAAAGCATTTTCTTGCCTCTTTTTTATGGCAAATAATTTATAACATTTCACTTCTCCCTTTCCCTTTCTCCCAGTATATTCCTATCTCACCCCTCAATTTCATCATATTTTAAAAGATCTTATCCCTTTCATATTAAACTCACACCTCTGCCTTCTGTTTATTGTTTCTAAACCTTCTAACGGTCACAATAATGAGAAAGTTCTAATGAGTTACAAGTATCACACTTCCATGTAAGAATGTGAAAAGTTAAACCTTATTAAGAACCTTAGAGTGTTTTTTCTAAAAATATTACTTTCCTGATTAACAACGTATACTTCTCCAGAGTCCTGCATTTGAAAATGAAATTTTCTATTCAGTTCTGGTCTCTTGATCATGAATTTTTTTTATTAAATCTTTTTATTTGTATAACATATGTATGGGTAGTTCCCCAGCATTGATCTTTACAAAATTTTCCATTACAAATTTTACCCCCAGTCCCCTCCCCTCCCCTAGATGGCAGGAAGTCGACTACATGTTAATAATGTTAAAATACTTGACAAATTATACAAGAAAAATCCTATCTACAAGGAAAAAAAAAGAAAATCAGAGAAAGGCAACACAATGCAAGCAAACATCAATAGAGAGAATGAAAATGTTACGTTGTGGTCCATATTTCATATCCCTCTCTCTGGGTGTATATGGTTTTCTTCAGTGAACAATTGGAACTGGTTTGAGACAATTCTTTGTTGCAGAGAGCCATGTCCATCAGAATTGATCATCATGTAATACTGTTGTTGCTGTGTATGATGATCTCCTCGTTCTGCTCGTTTCACTCAGCATCAGTTCATGCAAGTCCCTCCAGGCCTCTCTGAAATCGTCCTGCTGGTCAATTCAAATATATAGAGAATTGATCATGAATTTTTAAAAAATCCTCTATTTCATTGAATGACCACTTTTTCCTCTGAAGGATTATACTCAGCTTTGCTGGGAAGGTGATATTTTTTGTAATCTTTGCTCCATTGCTTTCCAGAATATCATATTCCAAGCCCTTCAATCTTTTAATGTAGAAGCTGTTAAATCTTTTGTTATCCTGATTGTGCCCCAACTCTACTTGAATTGTTTCTTTCTGGATGCTTGCAATATTTTCTCCTTCATCTGGAAGTTCCAAAATTTGACTATAATATTCCTGGGAGATTTCATTTTGGGATCTCTTTCAGGAGATGCTGGGTGGATTCTTCAAATATCTATTTGACCCTCTGGTTTTGGATATCAGGACACACATAAGGGTGGGACTGTAAGGCTGAGCTGATCTCACTTAATGTTCTTCCCTGCTTGCCTCAGGAAGTTCTATAACCTTATCCATACTTCAGGCTTTCTCTGCCAATCCCACCTTGTTATCCAAGAACAAAGGGCAAATAACAACAATTTGTTGAATTAGAAATAGTTATCTAATATCTCTCCAAACACTGAGCTAGCTCTGGCAAGGTATATGACAATATCATTACCAATGTGGACATCCCTAACTAGTATAGTGCCAAGGTAAGTGAACTTATCCACTTAATTGCTGTTCCACATATGTAACTGTGTCTCACTTAAATCCAATTTACACAGGAATCAAAAGACATTGCCATACTACTTTGCCTTTTCTACCTATCTCAAAGCTCTGTAGCAATGGACAAGTGAGGAAGCAGCAGACACGGGTACTTGGGAGCTGTAGTCTTAATCCTGCACACTGATGGCCAAAGTTGTAAGGTCTTTTTCTCACTGGAAGCAGCATTGGGATTTGGCAGTCCTCTAGGTGTTTGAACAACCTTTTAAGGATTACACTGCTTACCTGTATTGTGTGACAAAAGGGCTAGAAAAGGTGTCCAACAAATTGCTTACCCAATCCTGGCCTGATTACTACAGCAGGCAGGAATCTCACTCTGTAATTGAGACACTAAAAAATGTACAAAAACTTCTGAAAAGTTCATAGTTTATGCCTCAGGAGTTCAAGGATGCCTC
This sequence comes from Myrmecobius fasciatus, assembly GCA_023553655.1. NCBI lineage: Eukaryota > Metazoa > Chordata > Mammalia > Dasyuromorphia > Myrmecobiidae > Myrmecobius > Myrmecobius fasciatus. The sequence goes on along the minus strand of JAJPUD010027465.1, from coordinate 12,461 downwards.
CATTGTCCATGTTTATAAAGGTAAAGGGAGTAGATTGTCCTGTGTCAATCACAAGGCGGGGTTCTCTCTATATATCATTGCTGGCAAGATTCTTGCCAGAGTCCTTAATAGGTTGATCTATAATAGCCTGAGTAATCATGTATAATTAAATACACCCACCCTTCAGGGTAATATGTAGAAAGGTTTCATTAAATCTAAAACTAAATAAATATTAAATAAAGATATTGATAATTGTTGGTGATTATTATACAAAATCCTAATTATTTATATAACTCTGAAAGCTTATATTTCTGCCTAGGTTAATGTGTCATACCCTGCCAGCATTAAATCAAATTCCTTATTTAAGCCAGCACATTTTAAGCTAAACTGATGGTAACAGGTGTGATTTCAAATTATTCCATAAAACTTTATATGTATTTCCTAGAATTTTCAGCTTGAGGTTTCCAGGAGGATGGGAATGGAGAAATGGAATAATCTTTGTCTACACAACACTTTATCTGATAAGTCTCAAAGGTAAAGGCTGGGGATCTTAACTCTTTAAGTACAGGAAAAAAAAAATTTGGAACTGTGAACTGTCATTATGTCTTTTTTTAAAGGAAATATATTAATTTATGGATAATAATCTTTGTTTTTCTTTTGAAGTGCTAATATATTAGACCTTAGAAATTTAAATGTCACTATTAGTGATTATAAACCTGGATTTGATTTTAAGCCAAAATCTGTCCCAAAGGAAACAAAAACAGGGCTGAAAATTCTCTCTTTATAAATAACATTATAGTAAATTACAACCTAACAAAAAAAGATGTTTGTTTTTTGGCATTATGAAATTTACTACCTATATAATCTGAAGAAAGTTCTATTTAACTCAGTTTATTGCTCTGTAGAGAAATAATAATGAAACCCACCTACCTCCCAGGGTTGTTAAGGATATCACATGATTGTAAAATGTTTGGCATAGTGCTTGGCATAGGGTAAACACTATATGATTGTTAAAAGCTGTTTATATTATTTCTTTAATTAGAAGTAATTGCTTCATACTTGATAACTTTACATGGATTCTTAGATGAGATAAGTATACAATGCCAATAGTGATGAGATAGATGATTTTCTTTGTATGGTAATTTGGAAGCAATTCAACAAAATTAAGGTCCTCTGATTGGAAATTGATTGTTTTTCAAATCTTAAATACATATTATTGTTTAGGGTATTGTTATATTTCTGATTTTTCTTATATTGTGTAATTTGGTAAATAATTGTATCAGCTACACTGTTAGAAAAGCAATTTCTCTTAAATCTAGATGTTAGATTTAAAATTGTACTTTTTATTAAAAATATAATTTATTTATGTTATCTATGAATTCCAGGCAAAATTACTTAAATGTTATATTTGGCTTATGTCAAGGATCTTTCAAAAAAAGGAGTGAAAAGGTATTCAATGTAGAATATTAATCAGGCATCAAAAAAGCTATTTTCTTTACATAACAAATGCTTAACAGAGGGAAAAAACTGATAATCACACCATAGCAAAGGAAAAAAAAAAACATTTAAGTACTGTTGTACTCCTCTAGGAGTCTTATGATCAGAACATGAATATGAATCAATTTATGTAATTGCTGAACAGAAATTAAATGTATCTCTTTCCTTCAAAGTAGAAGTCTTCTGACTAGTCTGGGCAGAAATAATACTCATCCTCTCATTGTTCATCATTTTCTATATAGTAATATAGTTAGGTTTCCAATTTAGTTGCAGATTTGGACAGGAGGGACATGAGCTTTATTGATCAGCCATTCATCCTTTTAAACATTGGCACTCTTTACTCTTGACAGATGCTGGAATAGTTTTAATATGATGCAGAGAGGAAAGGGGGAAAGAGAGAGAGAGAGAGAGACAGAGAGAGAGAGAGAGAGAGAGAGAGAGACAGAGAGAGAGACAGAGAGACAGAGAGAGACAGAGAGAGAGACAGAGAGAGACAGAGAGAGACAGAGAGAGACAGAGAGAAAGAGAGAGAGAGAGGGAGAGGCAGGGAAGGACAGAGGGAGAATTTGGTAAACTCACTCTCTTTGAAAGATCATAAATGATGAATAAATATTTTGTTTCATCTTCTCGAAGCACAAGACCCTTAAGTGTGGAGTTCAAATTGGCCTTGGAATTCCTAGAAGTTTCCATGGAAGATCTGGAGAAAAATCCTTGGGATGATCCTTATAATCATTTTTTGTTCCTTGGGGTTCAAACTCTATATTATGCTTAAAAATATCGTTATGCAGAAAAACATAAATGGAAAGATATAGGTCAAAGGAAATTCTTTCTTTCTCTTGAAACAATTTTTCATATTATTTTTAGCAACCAAGGTTATTTTCTTTCCTATATTTTTTCTAAAAGGGTTATATTATCATATTTAAAAGCTCTATTTGAATGAATTAATTTTCCCTTTACATTCTTGGTGGGCACATTAAATAAATCATATAATATTATACCATATCCAAAAGATAGTTCTCCAACATGTGGCAGAAAAGAAAGAGATCCCTTTTCTCTCTTTATTCCTAGTTGCTCAGAAAAGCTAGGACTCAATTTTTTCTCAAATTTTTAGGGAATAAAAATAAAATCTTCATCTCATATGAATAGTTATCACTGATAAGAAAGCTAATTAATTTATTTGTTGCAAAATTCCACAGACCTTCTTAACCATCTTAACTGAATCATCAGAAAAGAGTGGAAACTTAATTCTAGTATCATTGAATTGTGTTGTCATGGACAAAGTATTCATTACTTCTCAATAATTTCCTAGACATTTAGAAATTTTAGCTTTCTCCAGAAGCTATATCTTAAAGCTAAGATCACTATTCTTGTCATCCTAGCTAGGAAGAATATGCTTAAATTTGCAATCTACTAGCAAAGCATTTTGAGACCCAAAGGTAACTAAGGACCAGAAGATATAGCAGTGTATATATTTGATGAATTAAGATCAATATCACTGAATACCATATCTCCATCAACGTAAACAATCATTGAATTAATGAATTATCATTGAACAATAGATTTCTACTTTTGTGTTCAGGCAATTTTAAATAAGCAGACAGATTTAAAACAGGAAAGACAGAATGATTGGGTTAAATGCTTGCATCATACTCTCTTCCAATTCAACCATTGTGACTAAAAATTATAATGTATTTAAAATAATTGTACAATTTTCATTTTTACATCATATAAATTCAATTTGACAGAGGTGTTTTAAAGTTTCTTCTTAAACTTTTTCTCCTAGTGACTGCTTTTCACCCAAGACATTTTTATGCAATCCAGAGATGTAGGTATATAAAATAGGTACACAAATCAAACATTTGCTGTTAATAAATCATAATGTTATGACCCCACATTCAGTTACATGAGCTCATATGGTGTTGTGACCACAGTTTAAGAAGCTATGTTTTAAGTAAATTATAATATTCACCTTGAGACAATTACAAATATAAAGTCAATATGAAAACATACATACTCATTGAAAACAAGTTATTTCTAAAAATTTTCTTTCCTTAAAGAGCATAAAGTATAATGAGAAAGTATTATAAAACTTGAATAGAATTTGTAGGAAACTTCATTTTAATGATTTTTTTTTCATTTTGATTACTTTTGAGAGGTCACCAAAAAAAAAATAATTGATGCTAAATTGCCATAAAACCAGAATGACTAAAACAGTAATTTAATTTCTAAAAGGTTAGCACTTCCTAAAAGATGATAGAACATCTCAAAACCATTAATCTATAAAAGATAGAAAAGATGATTTAAAGAGTAATTTTTAGATGTGTTTTCTGCAAGTTTTTTTTTAATTTAAAAATGAAACAAACCAAAAATACCATCTTAATACCTTCAATTTCAGATTTTGATTTATTAATATAAAGTTAAATCATCTAGTTTAACATGAATTGAAAGAAACCCTTTCAGTTTGTTATCATAGACATTATTTTATATGCCTTGGAAAATCTTTGAGTATTTTTTTTTTACTTTCCAAATAAATGCTTCAAGGATATTAGGAAAAATAAATGGACCAAACACTGTCAATGACCCATATATGAAACTAGGACCATAACAAAGTTGTATGCATGATTGAGGGGAGTAAGTATGGAGGGAATGTGTTAAAGAAGCATTGTGATAAAAAGAATTTAAAGAAAATTGGAGTTTGTGAGTTGAGGAAAAGAGATATGGCCAAAAGATAAAAGTCAATTTGACCCTGTACTTTTCTTATAATTAAAAATAAATAATTCCATTCTAAAGATTTTCGAGTGTTAAAAATACATTTATAATAGAAGTGTTAACCATTTTCCCTCCAAAGACACTTTTATAATAACATAACATAACCATAAGCCATAATGCTCATTTTATCATGTACATCCTTGATAGTATTTTGATCAATTAAGATGTCTCTAAATTGTAGACGACAAATAAAATAGAAAAGGGTTAAGTAGGGTATTTCTTTTCCAAATCTCAACACTTTCTTTGTTGATCTGTGTTTATAAAATTTAAGTGACACAAAAATGTCAGTATTTGAGGATTAGAAGCAAATTTTATATAAGTATCTTTTACTATGTTTTTACATGGACCAGCCTTCAGGTACATCCATTTCAGCAAAAGGCACAAGGAGCTTTTATGAGAAAGCATAAAATGTAAACCTTGTTTATCCCTTCCTCAAACAAATTACTTTGCTATAATTAATGTTTAATTATAATTAAAACTAAATGTAATCTATTTAAATTACATCCCAACCTCTACTAGGTCACTGTCACATTTTGAAATAATATCCTATTAGAAAGATAACAGAAGTTATTCAATTAAATTACTTATACAATGTAAGTGGGAAAGCATAAATTTACACGTTCTTTAAGACAGAGATGAGCTGAGAAGCTTTCAAAGATATTACATATGACCCCAAACTGACTCAATCAGGATCACTCTTTGAAGACTTCAAAAAAAAAAAGATGAAGTCTTAGAAAATTAGAATTTGTGTCATAGCTGGTTATCTACAAAAAAATGTAAAAAGTTCTCAATCTCTTGCAAGAACCCAGGTAAACAATAAAATGAAAGTAGACTTTCTGAAAGTAAAACATAAAGGACTCATACCTAATACCTAAAATTAAAGACTAGTTTCCTTCTCTCTTCAGAGGTCCTCACAAATTACAAGGAATATACATCTTTACAATTTTATAATACTGCAGTAGATAGGCTTCCTCTACCAAGAAAAAGTATTGGAATAACAAACTTATCTAGGAATTTTTTTTTAATCTTTTACTTTAGAAGCTTGGTACACAAACTTGGCATTGACTTTCTCAGTATCCAGAAGACTTGGTCCTAGAATTCTTTGAAATTCTCCATTGCTGAAGATCTTCAGCTTTATTGTATTGAGGTCATTCTCTTAGAAGTCCCAGATTGGTCTAAAGGCACAGCTGTGGCATTCTTGAGGCATTGTGCTGTTTTTTGTAGGGTTTTTTGTGTGTTTGTTTTTCCCTAAGGCTGTGTGCTTCCCTGATGGGGCTTCAGAGTCACATCAGCTTTGTCTTCAGGGAACCAAGCTTTAGTTTTTAGATTTGTCTCTGCTCTTTATGAAACTGTCAGCTTTTATTATCTTTTTCTATTTGCTGCTTTCAGCTCTCTCTTTCAAAGAAGCAATATGTTGCCTTACAAAGTTATGGACCAAATTTAAAGATGTGGAAGTGAATTTGAATAGTTGTAGAGCCATTGTAATCACTATATCTCCCTGAGCAAGAATTATCTCTTTTCCCAATGTAACAATACTTATGTACTCTAGAAACCAGCTATGAAGTTGACAGAGTGAAGATTCCTTTAAGAAAGTTAAAAAGTTTGATGGCTTAAACAGATTATAAGGTACACAAGAGTGAGCTACATAGGTCATACTGGGTGGGCCATTATTTCCAAAAGGAGTTGTTAATTTACTTAAATATGAGGTACTCAGACATAATCAATGTTGTGAAAAGTCTTACATAGTTTAAAATAATAACAAGACATAATGTAGAATAATGTTATTGAGAATAAAACAGTTGTGGGTTTGGTCAAACTTGTGTTTTGAGTCAGAAGAGTATTAATTTGCAAAACAGGGAGCTATATATCAAATCTGTTTTTTGTTTGTTTGTTTTATTTTGTTTTTGCTGAGGTAACTGGGGTTGTGACTTGCCCAGAGTCCTATATATCAAATCTGAAGGGCTTCAAGATGTTATACACTAAAATTTTTAATTTCCTAGGCAACTGGGAAACTAACTTGAACCCTCAATTCTGAAAAAAAAATCTTGGGGACAGCTTCCTTGACTTTTCAGAAAAAAAAAAAGTTTACATAATATAACTATTAAAAACCTTGGTGGATATCGCTTTTACACCTCCTTCTGACTAAGATTCAGTATTCAGTTGCATAGCAACATTATTCCTGTTTTTCATTTTTTTCTCTTTAACTTAATACTGTTCAGAAGGTACTATACCACAAATATCTGGATGTTCATACAGGTACTTCTAACTTACACTATTCCTTTGCACCTTATTTTTATGTAATATTTATTTTACAGATTGAATGTGTGGCAAAAAGTACTGAGTTCTATATGCAAATATTTTATATAAGAGAAAAGTGTCTCATATTTTGATTTTCTTAAAAAATTCAAACTGAGTGGGGACAGTTAAAGTCAAGTATAGATTTAAAAGAAATGAATTGAAATTTGGATGCCTTCCCCACTATAGTAAGCACAGAGCAATAAGGAGAAGTTGTCAGTCTATCATTTTTCAGAACATCTTAAGAGATAATGAATGTAATTTCTTCTTTATATTTTACTTATTGGTTGAATATATATTTATAAACCATTTCACAATATCTTGTTTTCTACAAAAGAACAATTTCTTGAACGTTGTGCTCTTTTTAATTAAAAATATATATTTAAAATATGAGATGTTTCAGGGCCTATTCTAGCTTATTCTGACATATAAAATAAAAAATGCCATCATATATGAAAGTAACTCTTGTGTCAGATGACTATTCTAGAGAAACTGTTATATCTTTAAGAGAAACATGAAATATTGAGGGGAAAACTTATACTGACATTTGAAAGTCAATTGCAAAATATTTTCTTATGAAGTTTGTAGAAGTAAGCAGATTATGTGGGATTGTATCTGTAATCAATGAAGACTTGTGACAAATTTGTGAAGAAGACAGAGAGGAAGAAGATAATTAGAGTTCCTTATCAGAACTGTTTTGTAAAGAAAAAAATGCTCATATCAAAACAAGGTCAAAATGGGTATATGATTTTGGCTTACAGGAAGATACCATAAACAAATTAGAAGAACAAAGGATGATTCACTTATCAGATCTTGGGAGAAGGGAGGAATTTATGACTGAAGAATAACTAGAGAGGGCGGCAGAGCCAAAATGGCAAACTGCAGGCAGCATTCTCTGTGAGCTCCTGAGGCCTTCCCTCAGACCCAGACAAACTGAGCCTCCAAACTGGTTCTGGAGTGAGGGCTCCACCAAGCACTTGGACTACAATGCACTTCTATGAAAAATCTATTTTGAAAGAACTCTGGAGAAGGTCAGTTTTAGATGGGCAGGGGACTGAGTAACTCCCAGCTCGCAGACACCAGCACGCAGCCGGGCTGCAACTCCGAGGCTGGGACAGAGCAGAGGATTTTAGGCTGCCAGGAAGTCCCTGGGAGATGTTTGGGCTGCTTTGTTCTGCTTGCAGGCAGGTGCTTTGGCAGATCTGCCTTTAGTAAAGGGTGGATTTAGAGCAGCTGAAAGTGTGGTCCTAGCACAGATCTAGCCTAGCAGCCCTAGACCAGAAGTTAACTCGGCAAACTACCCCAGGGAAAATTGAAACAGTGGCAGTACTCCCTGCTGGTGACTGATACCTCAGCTCAAAGTCATGAGCAATAAGCAGACGAGAGCTCTCACCATTGACAGCTTTTATGGAGAAAAAGGAGAGAAGTCCCCAGATCCTGAGATTCTGAAAACAATCCCAGATAAAGCAACAAAGGTGGACATGAGCTGGTCCACTTTACAGAAGGCTTTCCTGGAAGATTGCATAAAGAATCTCAAATGAGAGTTAGAAGAAGAATCGGGAAATAAATTGAGATCAGTGCAAGAAGAAAATATCGCCCTGTAATAGAGATGTGAAAAAATGGAAAACAAGTCTGGTGAATTGGAAAAAGACAAAAATTCACTGAAAAACAAAATTGGTGAATTGGAAAAAGTCACCAACTCACTGGAAAATAAAAATAATGAATGGGAAAAGATAACAATTCACTGAAAAACAAAATTAGTGAATTGGAAAAAGACAACAATTCACTGAAAAATAAAATTGGCAAAATGGAAAAACAATGCAATGAACCAAAAAATTCAATTGGCCAGTTACAAAAGGAGCAAAAAAAGATAAAGATAACTGAAGGAAATAATACTTTAAAAATTAAAATTGAACAAATAGAAATGAATGACTCAATAAGACTTCAAGACTCAATCAACCAAAAACAAAAAAATGAAAAAAATAGAAGAAAATATGAAATATCTCCTAGGAAAAACAACTGACTTGGAAAATAGATCCAGGAGAGACAATCTAAGGATTATTGGACTCCCTGAAAGCCACGATGAAAAAAAGAACCTTGATGCTAACTTCCAGGAAATCATGAAAGAGAATTTCGCTGATGTTTTAGAATCAGAAGGCAAAATTTGCATTGAAAGAATTCACTGATCACCTCCTGAAAGAGACCCCAAAATTAAAATCCCAAGGAATATCGTGGCCAAATTTCAGGACTACTGCACCAAGGAAAAGATATTGCAAGCAGCTAGAAAAAAAAAAAAAAAAAAAAAAAAAAAAA
>JAJPUD010027463.1:508-15543 GCA_023553655.1 Myrmecobius fasciatus | reverse complement strand
CATTATCAGCTGGCTCTAGCACACTCCTCACTGTAACACTCAGAAAACTAGTACAAGAAAACAGGAAAATCAAGGTGGTGACAGTTTATTAGTTTGGACTTTACTCAGTCTTCAACAATGAACTATTAAACATTTTTTAAGTAGAGATAATGACAGGTCTAGAGGGACATTTTAATGAAAAATGGATTAAAATTCTTCTTGGTCCTAGAGAACAAAACTAGAAATAATGGGATAGAAGTTACAAAGAAACATGTTGGAAAACTGAAAGTTCATCCTTGTATATACTGATATCATTTTTTTTATTAAAGCTTTTTATTTACAAAAGATATGCACAGGAATTTTTCAACACTGACTCTTAAACAACCTTCTGTTCCAATTTTCCCCTCCTTCCCTCCACCTCTTCTCCTAAATGGTAGGTGGTACAATATATGTTAAATACATTAAAATATATGTACTAACAGCATTATTGTTTTAATTTTAGATTTGAAAAATTTTTGACTGTTTAGAAGTACTTCGATTAGTTGTAAAGGACATGCACAAAAAAGATTCTATCTATATCTAGAGAAAGAAATGATGGATAGAACATGTATAAAGTATTTTTCATATAAGAATGAAGAAAGTTTAGTTTCATAAATTTATATCTATATCTATCTGTCTAGCTATATATGTCTACACACATATATGTACACATGTATACATACATATGTGTATATCTATATCTGTCTATATCTATATGCCTATTTATGTGTAATGGTAGTCATCTTTTGGGCAGGGGTGAAGAAAGAAAAAAAAGAGGGAAAAGAGAAATAATAACATGATAACCTTATTACATATTAAAATGAATAGTAATTTATAAATAATATATTTGCATTTTCATGTATAATTATTTTTATTATACTATGTCATGGAAATGCTTGTTTTATTCTATAAATTAAAAAATGATTTTAAAAGTACTATGGAATTAGAAAAAATAACAAAAAAGTATATTTCAGCTCTATATAAGGAAAACTTTCTTAGTAATTAGAACTGACCACATATAGAATGGGGCTGATTAGATTGATCACAGGTATCCCTTCACTAGAATATTTCAATTAGAGAATAGATGATCGATAATTGCAGATATTGTAGAAAGAATTTCAGTTTAAATATGGGTTAGAGATTGAATTCCCTTCCAACTCTAAGTCCCTTTGGTTGTGTGCACAAGAAAGATTATTCTGGTTAAAATATGTAGGGTCAATTGGAAAGAGGGGAAAGTAATGGCAGGAATACCTGTTAGAAAGCAATTATAATTTTCTGTTTAGTTGTTATAGCAGGCTTGTCCCAGTAAGAGTATAAAGAAAGAGATGAGATTTTTGCGAGGTAAAATTAAGAGGACTTGATAAGTATTTGCCTCTGTGGGAAAAAAAAGGATAGAGAAGATTCAAAAATAACCCAAAGTTTAGGAACATTGACTCCAGAGATGTCATTGATGGAAATAGTAAAATCAGAGGCAGAAAAAAATAAGTTTAGTGATACCCACATAGAGATATTCAGTGGTACATGGAAAATTTAGAATTTAGAAAGAGGTAAAGAGTTGGAGACATACATTTGGTATACATTACCACCTGTGTAGAGGTGGTAATTTAAGCCTTTGGCTTGATTAAGATTGTTAGAGCACAGTATTGAGAAGAAAAACAAAGCCAAAAAGCCAAACCACAGAAAACATGAGCATTAAGAAAGTTAGAAAAGGGATAAGCAGAGACATCAAAAAATAAAAGGTGAGAGGTAGGAAGAACATTCGCAGAGGTGTCATTGAGTTGAGGCATTGTCAGGACAATAGAGAGAGATCAAGAAATTTGAAGACTGAAAGGATTAATTTTATTTATTTTTAGATGACTATTATTTCAGAGGTAGTGGTTTCTATAGAATTGTGAGGAAGTAAATCTAGTTAAAGAAGGTTGAGGATTAAGTAGTCAATGAGGATGTAGAAACATCAAGTGCTGATTAATTTTTAAAGGAGTTTAGAACTAAAGGGCATGATAACACCAAAATGATAGCTGGATAGAATTAGGATAAAAAAGTATTAGTTTTGTGGGATCTGAGCATGTTTATGGCAGATGGCAAGGAGCCAGTAGCCATGAAGGAATGAAGATTCATGAGACAGAGGAGATGATTATTGATCATGATCCTAGAGGAGAAAAGATGGTATGAAATAAAAGGTATAAGGAATTGGAGGAAAAAGTGGGTGATACTGCTGACAAATTTTAAGAAATAGTGGGTAGTTAAGAAATATCACATAAGATATACTGGGCCATTTGTTTTAAGTGTGTCAATGGATCTGGGCATAAAAGCCAAGAATAGTGATTTGGAATAGTTGCTGAAGAAAATTAACTAGGGAATGCATAAGGGTAGAGTAGAAGGACTGTCCAGGATCATTAAAGATTTGGCTGATAATATAAGTTATATGTTTAAAGATGGGAAGTCAAACCCCATCTCTGAAATTTACCAGATGAATGGTTGAAGGCAAGTCATTTGTCCTTCTAAGCTTCAAAATCCTTTTTTGCAAAATTAGGGGAATAACACTTAGAATACCAATCTCACAATGTCACTGCAAGGAAAGTATTCTATAAGCCAGAGATTTGTACCCACTTAAAAGCTTCAGTTGGTTCTGTGATCTTATCACTATGAAACTTCCTCTGGTGATGCTGATCAAAACAAATCTATCCAGATTCTTTAATCCCGTAAAATTCTTGTCCACATACTTTTGCAGATCTTCCAGAATGAAACTCCCCAAAATATAGAGGTCCTTATTTTAATGTTCTTGATAAGTACATTCATTTAATAGAATATGTAAATTGTCCATTGCTCCTCTTATTCTACCTAACTAGCTCACCTTCTTTTCTCATTTCTTATTTTTTGTGTCATTATTTCTGCATAATTCTTTGTTGTCAATTACTCAAACTCACTGCATGCCTCTCCATTATCCTTAGTGTCATATTCAACTTTTTATTCTAGTAACTATGGTTTCCTATCACTTATAAACATAGAACATCCCTAAATAATAATGATTGTAAAACCAAGATTCTTTGTTTTATGCAAAAGTTTGGTGTTATTTCCCTAAAACAATGGAGCCCACTCTTATGTTTTGTTTGAGAATCAGTTCCTTGTCCATCCCTGGTTATTTTCTAAAAAATATCTATTTATACTTATAGATAGATAGATAGGCCAATTCAATGTGTTATCCTCCAAATTTCCCAGTATAGTCTAGAAAATAAATAGGTACTTTTCATATATTTGAGTTTTTTCTAGTCAGCACAAACTTCTTTAGTAGATTCTACAATGTTTTGGTGTTCAAGGCAATCAGCATCATGTCAACCCAACTCCCAAATACATAGATAGTCTCTGTTCTTATAGGTTTATAAGCTGGATATTGTTCAAGAAGTTGGTAGATAATTTTGGTGAGCAAACATTTTCCTGTTTATGTTTCACTTCATATGAAGAAGACAGGATCATAAAAGTTATACCTATTGTAATATCTTTCAAAAAATTATTTTATAATTCTTATGTATACTTGATTGAATCATTAGTACTCTGCATCATCACATTGATGTAATGTCTACTGTAATTTCTACTGTATATCTAGGGTTTTGTTTTGTTCCCCAAATGTTGATTTACCCCTCTCCATATCAAAAAGACCTACATAATTGAAAATTGTAAAATGGGGGGAAATAGCTAACATTTATGTAATGTAAAGTTTATAAGGCTCTTTTATAACATACTATTTAAATTGTCCCTCACAACAATCCTGTAAGGCAGATGATATTATTTCTATTTTACAGATAAAGTAACTGAAGCAGGAAAGGATTAAATGATTTGTCCAGGGTCAACACAGTTAATGTATGAAGTTTGATATATAATAGCTCTTGTTTCTACATAAAAATATTAATGTTATTATTCTGTAAGAAATGATCATCAGGATGGTTTCAAAAAGAGTTGGAGAGATTTACATGAGCCGATGCTAATTGAAGTTAGTAGAACCAAAAGAACATTGTCTACAGCAACAACAAGATTATGTGATGATTACCTCTGATGAACTTGGCTCTTTTCAACAGTGAGGTGATTTAGTCCAGTTCCAACGATCTTGTGATGGAAAAATCCATCTGTATCCAAAAAGAGGACTGTGGGGACTCAATGTATATCACAACAAGGTGTTTTCAATTTTTTGTTGTTGTTTGATTGCTTTTTTCCTCATTTTTTCCTTTTGGATCTAATTTTTCTTGTGCAACATGATAATTGTGGAAACATGTATAGGAGAATCGTACATGTTTAACACATATTGGGTTGCTTGCTATCTAGGGGAAAGCTGGAGGAAAGGAGGGAGAAAATTTTGGAACACAAGGTTTTTTGCAAAGATGAATGTTGAAAACTATCTTTGTGTGTATTTTGAAAACAAAAAGTTATTATTTAAAAAAGAAATGTATTCCCAAGTTAGTTTAATTAGTAGATGCCAGTGGCCCTTCTTGATAGTTAGGAAGATAAGTTTGAGCCTTGCTTCTGACACATACTACCTGTGTCACCTTGGGTACATCACATGACTTATCAGTATCCTACTTAATTTTCTAAAATTAAGAATTGTTGAGAAGTTGATAATCTGTATTGGTAGAAGGATTCTCCACAATGGGTGTTATTAAGGGAGATGAAAACAAGTCTACACCATGTCTAGACCAAGAAAACGTATCTCAGGCCATGGGAATATCAGTTAAAAACTTGTGAGCCTATAGGAAATGGCTTTCCATCTTTCTTTCAATGTGAGCCATGTTCTTGCATCTAGCTGATATCCTGAGCTTGCTGTTTTGTTGTCTTCCTCTCGTATCTGGTCTTTCTGTCATATGTAATTTATGTGCTTTCTAAATTATTTATGATGGCACTATCTTGTGGGTTAGCACAACTTAACATATTCCAAAACTTAACACAGAATAAAGAATTGATAAATTAACAATGAATGTTTAAAGTACTTTTTTTTCCACAGCAGTTTTTTCTATGATGTCCAAATGTGTAATCCAAACTCTTCTCATTCTAAATGGCCATGTAGTTATCAACAGTGTGCCATTGCTTAAAACAGACCTTGTTATTTACATATGTAGAGCAATTTGATTTTAATTTTCTTTCTAAGGATGAGCCAGTATAAGCAGTATAAGCATGAATTTTTGTTAAAAATTCATGACTCCTGCAGTTATCTAGATTCACAAAATGATAGTCATATTTCTGGTACCTGACAATTTGACTTCCCTATTTGTTTTTACCATCTGTAATACATTGATGGGGCCCATTATTACGTTGAATAAATTACAAATAAGAAATTAATTAAATACTTGGTCAAGGTTTTCCTTTTAATGACATGTTAGGATGCATTTTATAATTTTACCAGTTGACAGGTTTAAAATGTTACAGAATGTAGGAAGTGTGAATGGAAATGTTATAAAATGTCATGCTTTGCACACTGAGCATTTGACCTCATTTAAATTCCTCTTCCATCTAATACAGATAAAGGACATCTGGCATCTGGTATTTTGAATGAGTAAATTTTATAGGTTTTTGTTCCAACCAAGTCTGTCCATGTACTTATTAAAGTAAAGAACTGAAAGCCTTTGCTCCCAGGTTAACATTGATATTTTTAGATTGCTGTCTTCAGTCTTTTTTTGACACACTTTTTCTTTAAACTTAAAATCATTCAAAATATCAGAATAAAAATAGAAAAGATTTAATTTTTCCTCTTCTCTCTTGAAAATTATCATGCAAAGCATTCCATTTTAGAAATATTTTGTGAAATTATCCCATCACACTCGTGTTCTCAGATATAAAGGGGGATCTAATTATTAGTTTCAAGGAACAAAAAACAGTTTTACAGTTTAATATGAAGTAATCAATTATTTTCATAAAACTCCATGAAAATTCAATCTATTTTTCCTGCTATGATAACAAGGTAGTATATTTTACTTTTCTTAAAGACTCAATAGTCTAAAACTGGATTAAAAAGTATTTCTAAAGTATTCTATAATAATAAAAAAAACATCTCTCACTTAACTGGATAGAATGAGATAGATACTTGATCTGTGAATATACTTGTGAAGGAAATTTTTTCTACCTAACCTGGTTGGCATCTTTGCTGTAACTTATAATTTTCATGAGTTGCCTAGAACACTGAAAAGTAAAATGATTTTCCTAGAGTCACATAATCGGTATATATCAAAAGTGAGGATGAAACACATATCATCCTGACTTTGAGAAGGATCCTCTCTCCATTAAAGGATTCTTAATCTTTTGTAGATTGCAAATGTGATGCATCTTTAATTGCCTTCTTTGCAAAAAAGGAAAACAGAATAAAATATTACTTGAAACGCAGGACCTTTCTGTGAATGTTACTTATAATGGAAATGAGAGTGAATTTTGGTAATAAACCAGTGATATTTTTGCACTGGGGTGGAGGGAATAATTAATAATTTTATCACCGCACAATACAAAGGTCTTATTGTAGGCAGATGCTGGACAGAAAAGTAATTGGCAGTAGAGATAAGATGGCTTCAGCTAGAATCTCATTAACTTCTACTATTAGTATGCCAGACATCATTTTCATGATGATAAATGGATTATTTTTTGTTTTATCTGAGATATAAACTATGCATTTCTGTGAATTCCTAGTAAACACACACAAAAAAAATCATAATGCCAGAGCACTTATTGTGTGTTGTAATGTAAATAGCTTCTAAGTCTATTCAGTTTATTTCTTTCTCAGCTGCCAGAATTCAGAATGACTGCAAAGTCACTTCTAAACTGTAAAACAATGCAGAGGGGAAATTGGTTTAGAGATCACCAATTCACTATACTAGACTACACATGATCTGTTTGATGATCCAAAAAGAAATTTAAGTAAGTATATAAGCATGTAACATTACAAGGGTTAATCTGGAAATTTACACTATTTTTGCAACTTTATTGGAACCAAAAAGAAGTAATTATTTAATGCCTCTGCTCTGAGAAAGTGATACATGAAGATACAGTGTACAATCTAAGGGAACTGTTGGGATAAGTCAATAGTTATTATTTTCATTTCAGAAATAAACATCATCACTCAACTCTCCCAGGAGGCTATTTATTTATTTTGCTGTGGCAATTGGGATTAAGTGATTTGCCCAGGGTCACACAAGTAGGAAGTGTTAAGTGTCTGAGACCAGATTTGAACTCAGGTCTTCCTAACTTCAGGGCTGGTGCTCTATCCACTCAGCTATCCCAGGAGGCTATTTTTGAACAATTACATTAAAATATAGCAACCATGAAAAATAAAATGATCACATAGAAACAATATTCTCTTTATTTTTTTGGTTAATGAACTCAAGGCAATGTTTTCCTTTTTTACCAAAAAAATTGTGAAATCAAGCCATTTAAAACAATATGATTTCTTTTCATAATTTTCATTAAATTAAAATTCATTTTCAAGTGTGAAAGCTAGTTCTCTAGTTCCCTCTCCACTATAATATTCTGCCCCTTAAGTATTGAGATAATTTACATACATATAGACATACAAATACACATATAGACATATATGTGTATGTATATGCACACATACCCATATATATAGCTTTATGTATATGCATCCATAAAATGTATATACTATATATAATATGTGTCTATATATTCACTATTAGTACATTGTTATTATATGTAAACACACATACATACTTTCTGTTCATTCCAGAATCTCTTCTTCATCATTATTAGCAGCAAAAAATATTACTGACTGATTAATATATGTTAAACATTGTGGTGACAATTGAGTGCAGAACCCTAAGCAAAGGAAGAGCAGAAGATATGTTTTTTTTTCTCTAAGATTGCTATCAGAATCAGAAAAAACAATAAGGAAGACAAGCAAAAAATTTATTGTAGTCCAAAGGTATACTATTTTAGTATTATCTTTTGTAGACTCACATTTTCATGTCAGAAAAATTTCCCTTTCTATGGAATGTCATTTAGTCTCAGTTGTGTTTTAATGAAAGCTCAAAAGTTTTATTTGATAGAAGCAGTAGCCACCATTTTTGCACCTTGCTTAGGATGAAAATCTCTTAAGACAGTTCACCTGTATTCTTCTCTGTATGGTTGCTCCATGCAGCTAAATAACACAATGGATAGAGTGCTGGCCCTGGAGTGAAGAGGACAGAAATTCAAATCCATTCTTGGGCATTTACTAGCTGTGTGACTTTGGACAAGTAATTTGTTTCTGCTTTGATTTCCTCAACAGTAAAATAAAGAAAATAATAACATATATCCCCCAATATTGTTGTCAGGATCAAATGAGATGATATTTATAGAACACACAGTATACTGTTTTATACATAGTAGCCACTAATACATGGTTTTTCCCTCTTTCTCTTCCTTCCTGAGATTACAATGTAATATATTACATTCTGTCCATTAGAGATTAAGACATTATATGATGTCCAGAAAAAAGCAAGCAAAGTGGTTTTAAGTGCTTGCTACATAAAAAGTGATGAATGAACTAATTGTCTACCTGGGAGAAAAGCTGAATATTGCATGGAAGCTGCATTCAAGTACTTGCAATGCCCATCTAAAAAAAAAGATTTAAATTATTCTGTTTAGTCCCACAGGACAGAACTAGAAATAATGCCTAAAAATTGAAAAGAGGTAAAGTTAGGCATGAAGCATGAAAATACTTATTAATAAGGATGTGGACTATCTTTGAAGCAAATGGATTCTCCCTGATTGAATAGATTTTCAAGGGAAGCCGGGATGACCAATTGTTTATGTGCATTGGGGATTTATTTTTGACTACGTATTTGCTGTAGAAGGTTGCTTAGGCTTCTAGCAACTCTGATACTTTTTGAATAGGTGATGAAATTTCATCACTCATGAAATCATATTGTATATTGTATTTGACTTCCACATTAACTGACTTCCCATAACAGTTACTTGACTCCATTAAAAAAAATTGGTTTAACCACTGTGTCATAGATATTCTATAGTAAAGCATAATTTTTAGGGTGTGTGTGTAGGGGGGATTGAGGAAATGTCACCTATCTCTTGACTTAAATGCCCATCCAAAAATCTTAAGACAAGTTCTCTTCACTAGGCCATCCTGTATACTGACAAAATTATTCAAAAACAGTTTTCAATAATTAAAAATTTTATATTGTTTAATGATAGCTTTTTAATTTTCAAAATATATGTAAAGATAATTTTCAACATGCACCCTTGTAAAACCTTGTATTCCAATTTTTTCCCTCCCTTCCCCCACCTTTTTCCCTAGAAATCAAATAATCCAATGTTAAATGTGTAATTATGTTAATGAAATAAATATGTTAAATGTGTAATTCTTCTATACATATTTCTGTATTCATTATACTGTACAAGAAAAATCAGATCAAAAAAGGGAAAAAAATGAAAAAGAAAACAAAAACAAGCAAACAATAATAAAAAGGTAAAAATACTATGTTGTGATCCACAATCAGTCCCCACAGACCTCTTTCTGGATACAGATGGTCATCTCCATCACAAGTCTATTGGAACTTGCTTGAATGATAACATTTTTTAAAAAGAGCCATATCTATCAGATAAAAATGCATTTGTTGACAGAAAAAGAAATCACAAGAAGAAATTCTTAAATGAGCAAACAGTAGTCTTAAGTATCCTAAAATATAAATCTCTATATTCATTCAGATTCCAACATATGAGGGAACTTTTGTCTGAGTGCCCATCTCACCCCAATCTCCTACATTATTTTGCTGAGTTTGTAACATAACATTCTCCAGTTCCATATTTCTCATAGCTGTTGGCATCAATGATTGTTATTAGCTGATTATCACTGGCTCCTTATGTAGCTCACCTAAAAATAATATATATTTATACCCAGCCTTTTTGTCTCTAAATATGCTCACAGTTATTATGAACCTCACTGGAAACTCAGAACTATCATCTAAAGATTTCTAGAAGGGAAAAAATGACTCAGAGAACCTGGATTATAATTTTAACTCTGATATAAATTACTTCTGTGGCTTTGCATAATACCTGTCTGTGCTTCTAATTACTCAATTAGATAATCTAGGTAGGTGGTTTGTCGTAATATAAAGCATATTTAGCTCCCTTTCACCTAGGTAATCTTAATTATGCCTCAAGCTTCCTTAGCTGCAGTTTTCTCATTTGTTAAATGCAAGGGTTGAACTATATTCCAGTTCTGCATCTAATGGCACTTCCAAACCCAATACTATGAAAAGTCTATGGATTTACAGATGAAGAAATAGACTTTCTTATTAACCTGCTCTAAAATCAAATAGCCAATACATTAGGGAATAAGGATTAAATCTACATCTTCTGATTTTACATTTGCTTGGGTTCTTAACCCTTAGTTTCTTAAGAAATGGGATGGAGAGAAGTCATGTAAGCAAAATGCAAAACAAAAAACAGCAACACCAGGAAAAAAGGCATGCTGATTCTTTAAAGAAATTTTATATTTTTAATTTTAATATGAACATATAAAAGAATGTGTAGATATGATTGCTGTCAGTGATCTTCCAAAGATCATAGAGAACCAAGCAGGAGTCAGATGATTGGAGACTGACAACTAATTTGTACCAAATTTGTACTAAAAATAGAAACAAAGAAAAAGAAATATTTACTCTCCATTTTAAGAGGAATAGCAAGTTGCACATAATAGAATTTTACTTTCATGTGCAATCATTTTTACAATACTCTCAATAATTCCCAACTCCTACTGCTGCTGAATTTCATTTCTCTAACATCACTAGCATTCCGACCTTCCCATATTCTTCAAACCCTAATATGGCAAATATCATTAATGTATTCCTAGAGTCATATGCTAAATTTGTCAGGTAAGTTCCAAAGAAAGAGTTGACAAGTGAGAAATTCCTCCCACAAGGTGAGGTTTCTCATTAATTACATAAGTGTTCAGTAAATGTGTCTATTTCCTTTCTCACCTTTGAAAAATATTGAAAGTATGACCTTGGGCACGTCATTTACTAGGCTTCAATTTCTTTATAAATAAAACCAGAAGGTTGGACTTGAGGACTTCAGAAGTCCCTTGCAGCACTAAATCTATGATTCAACTTCAGGAGTAGAAGTAACCGCACCAGTGAAAATATCAGAATGATTAAAAGAAAGTATTGTTTTCAATGCCCTACTGGAATTTGACACATTTATTCCTTTAGATAGATTGATAGAAAAAATTATAGATGATTCCAAACAGTCATGCCCTGTAAGATTCCATTGACTGTCATCTCAATGAAATAGACAACTGTCTAGAATATGAAAAGCATAAGGTTATTTGGAGAATTAAAGAAATTCCTTAACTCTTAGTTCCTTAGTGAACTCAAACAATTCTAAAATTTTGTAACTGATTATGTTTGGCAGTGAATAAACAATACAAGATGATGAAGGTTATGATTTATTAAGCTCATACTTGAATCAGACAACAAGGAGTCAAGATAGTAAAATAAGCAATAAATTGTTGTAACTCTCCCATATTCACCTTCAAATGACCATAAAATAATGCCTCCAAATAAATCCTGGAACAGGAATAGCAGGAAAAAAGGCATTATAGACAATGAAGCAATCAATACTAAACATGTATGCACCAAAATTTTTGGCAACCAGATTCTTAAAGCAGAAGTAACTTATAAGAAGAAAGAGACAGCAAAAATATAGTAGTGGAAGACCTTAATTGTCTTCTCTCAGAATTCAGTAGTAGAAGACCTCAACTATCTTCTTTCAGAATTTGATAAATCCACCCTCCAAAACCACATAAAAGCCCCCCTCCCCAAATAAAGAGATAAATAAAATATTAGAAAAGTTAGGACAAATCTTTTGAGAAAACTGAAGGAGAACAGAAAAGAATATACCTTTTCCTCAGTAATACATGGTACATACACAAAAATTGACCATGTGTGAGGGCATAAAACATTCAAAATCAAATGTAGAAAGGCAGAAATATCAAATTTTTTGGATCATATTACAAAAAAATTACATTCAGCAAAGGGAAATGGAAAGAGAGATTAAAAATTAACTGGAACTAAATAATCTAATTCTAAAGAATAAGTGAGCCAAAAAACAAAACATAGAAACAATTAATAATTTCATTAAAGAGAATGATAACAATGAGAAAACATATGAAAATTTATGAGATGCAGCCAAAGTAGTAGTTGGGGAAAATATTATTCCTCCAAATTACATTAGATCATTACACCAACAAAATGGAAAAAGAATCTATCAATGAGCTGGGAATACAACTAAAACAACAAGAGCAGCAACAACAACAAACTAAAAAATGAACAAATTAAAAATCCCTCATTGAGCACCAAATTAGAAATTCTGAAAATCAAAGGTGATTGAAAGTAACAAAGCAAAAGAAAATGAAATAAAAATGAGCTAATAAATAAGCATAGGAGCTGGTTTCATGAAGGAACTCCCCCAATAAGATAAATAAGCCATTGCTTAATTTGATTTAAAAAAAGAAGAAAATCAAATATCACTTATTAAAAGCGAAAAGGGTAAAAACACCACCAATGAAGAAGCAATTAAGGCAATATTTAGGAAATATTTGCCCAATTGTATGTCCCTAAGTCTGACAAGTTGAATGAACTTGATAATTATTTATAAAAAAATATAAATTACCTAGATTAATAGAACAGGAAATAAAAAAAACTCCCATCTTAGAAAAATAAATTGAATGAATCATTAATAAATTCCAGAAAGGTTCACAAGTGAATTCTACCAAACATTTAAAGAACAATTAATTATATTATAAAAACTATTTGGAAAAATAGGTGAAGAAGGCATTCTACCAAACTTCTTTTATGACATAAATATAGTGCTGATACCTAACTCAGGAAGAGCTAAAAGAGAGAAAGAAAATTATAGACCAATTTTCCTAATGAATATTGATGTAAAATTTTTGAACAAAATGCTAGCAAAGCAATTACAGCAATATATCCCAAGACTATGACTTGGTATTAAGTCAAAGAATACATGGTTGATTCAATATTAGAAAAACTGTAAGTATAATTGACCATATCAATTTTGCATGTGCAAAAATATTTATAGCAACCCTTTTTGTGGTTCAAAGTTTTGGAAATTGAGGAATGTTTATTAATTGGAGAATGGCTAAACAAAGTGTAGCATATGAATGAAATGGCATACTATTGTGCATTAACAAATGATGAACAGGCAGAATTCAGAAAACAAACAAAAAATTTGTACAAATTGATGCAAATTTAAATGATCAGAACCAGGAAAGCATTGTACATAGGGATAATCTAATTAACCCAAAGATCCAAAACCAATACAAAGTACAAATGAAAATCCTCTCATCCATATAAAGAAACAACAGATTCTGAGTGCAGACAAAACTTATTTCTTGATTTGCTTTGTGTTTTTGTTGCTTTTTTTTCTTTTTGGTCTGTTTGTTCTTTCCCAACTGTGTTGAATGTGAAAATATCTTTACATGATAGCACATGTTTCAAACTATACCAAAATGTCTATAATTTTCAGGGGAGGGGGAGAGGAGGGAGGAAGAAAAATGTGGAATTTAAAATCCTATAAAATGAATGTTAAAAATTGTCATGACATATAATTGAAAAAAAATGCTATAAAAATATAAAATAATTCTTCCTTCAGAATAAGAACTGTTACCTCTCTATCTTTGTGTTTCCAGTGCCCACTCCAGTAATTGTCACATAGTAGCTGTTTCATCTATTTTAGTTAAATTGTGGAACTCTGGACATGGATTGATCTATCTATCTATCTGTATCATATATAACAAATGATACCCACTTTCAAGAAGCTTATTATAATAGATTGAAATAAGAAATTATCCTACACAGGAAAAACATATATTGTTAGGTAACACTGACATCAGAAAGCTATACAACAAAGTGCACTGTGCAAAATGATATCAAAATTTAGAATGAAATCAAGCTAATCCTCAATCTTTCAATAATTTGTGATTTTATCATTTAGTCTAATATTAAATCATATTGATATAGATTTTTATTTAATCAAACACTTTGATTTCATTGATATAGGGAACTCCCAATATGAAAATTATTTCTACCAATGCAGACTACAAATTATCTATAATGATAGTCTTAAATGTTAGCTTAATTATTAAATTAAACATTAACTTGATCAAGGAACACAGTCAGTGTGTGTCAGAGGCAGGCATTGAATTCAACTCTACTTCATTCTAGGACTCACTATGTGATGGAATTTTCTCTGTGAAAAAATTTAATCCCTATTAAAGTTTTTTTTTTCTCTCTTTACCTTTGTATTCACATGTTTTTATACTTCCTTCTGATAGAAGCTCCATCAGGCCAGAACTTCTCTTCAATTTTGTTTAATTGTCATAAATAAATAGTATAGTGCTTTTGATAAAGCAACTACTTAAAGAGGGTTTTGGGTTTTTTGAATTGAAAAATAGATCACAATATTTAAGTCACTGCTTTCTTCAAGTATCTTTAGGAATGTATTCAACATAAAGGTAAAGTTACTAGGGTTTAGGGAGACATTAGTTTAAATACCAGTTGAGACATTTACTAGTTGTGTGACATTGGGATTATCACTTAAACCTGTCTTAGTTTCCTTTTTTTTTTCTTTTTTTCCTTTTTTTTTCTTTTTGCTGAGGCAAATGGGGTTCAGTGACTTGCCCAGGGTCACACAGGTAGGGAATGTTAAGTGTCTGAGACCAGATTTGAACCCAGGTCCTCCTGACATCAGGGTGGTGCTCTATCCACTGCGGCACGTAGCTGCCCCCTAAGTCTTAGTTTAATTTATCAGAACAAAAGATAAATATACCAATATTCTCTCTTTTTTTTAATAAAGATTTTTATTTACAAAAGATATGAGTGATTTTTCTACATTGACCTTTGCAAAAACTTTTTTTTTGTTCCAAGCTTTTCCGCTCCTTCCCCCCACCCCCACCCCTAGATAACAGGTAATCTAATACATGCTAAATAGTATAAATTATATGACAAATA